>AYEL01080243.1:0-15984 GCA_000484575.1 Olivierus martensii
AGGCTATCTTGAAAAATAACAAAGGCATCAAATACGTTTTGTAATAAATATTATTTTTCATACAAATATAATTGAATGATTTGAATAATATTCATATGCTATCTTAAAAACTCAAATTTTAATAGAAGTTTGCTCGTGTGTTTTGAAATTTAAAAACACACGAGCATATTTCAGAATATTTAGTGATTAATGATATGAAAAATATTATATTTTATTTAGATCAGTTTTAAATTATAATAAACATAGTAAATCAATAACTTCGATTAGTAAATATTTTGAACATTTTTTAATTTAATTTTAATACCGAACAGAATATTACAAACAAATACATAACAATGAAAAATGGGTGTTATTAATACGCTATAAAAAGTAAATTAAAATGCAAATATTTAAATTCGAGAATACTAAAGAATATCCATTATTTTATTTTTTGTTTTTGAGTAGAATTTTATAAATTTGGGTCTTAAAACTGTAATGTGCTCTATTTTATGCGACGGGCCGTATAAGATGCCTTCGCGGGCCGCCTTTTCCCACCCCTGCATTAAGCAATGGTCTGAAAATTATAGTATTGGGTTGAAGATATTTAAAACACAACCAACTGTAACAATAGATGTTTGGATAAATGCCTACAATTAGTCTAAGATGAAAAAACATTAAATCATTAGCTTATAACTGAAAACTCTATAAAACTACAGTAGATGTTTTGAAATAATTTATTTTTACACAATAATTTTCCATTTAATTCTAATGCTTTATAGATTAAATAGATTTCGTTTATAAAGTAAAACTTCCATGTTAGAAAAGAACGCATTAAATATATTTCACAGGGATCAGCGATAATTGCTCTACTAATGATGTTTTCCATACTAAAGTGCAATCTACTATTTTGTCATATGCTGATGATTTCAAAGTACAGTACTGCATACTTCTATAGATACATTAATTTCTGATTTTTATACTGTGAAAAAATGGTTCAATGATAATAATTTAACTATCAATGATTCTAAAACAAAATACATGGTTTTCAAAATTAAAAATGGAGAAAATACTGATATTCTGATAGATACTACCGATAAATTCATTCCAATCTTGACTCACAAAGATCTAGGGATCATTTTAGACTGTCGATTATAGTGTCATATTGCTTTTTTGATTCAACAGCTAATAAGAAAAACTTCTTTCACCCCTAGATATCTTTCAAGAATTTCTGATAAATATATATTAAGAATGTGGTTATATGCATCTTGTGTTTCTGTAATCACTTATGGAATACAACTGTACTCGTCGGTATCAGCATATTATTTGAATCGCTTGGATTCTACTTGGCATCATTCGGTTCAGAAGATGAATGATCGCTCTGTACAGGCCTTTTTTGAAAACAGCATTGATGCATTGAAACTACCTACTCTTGCTCATCTAATTAAAAATCAAGATATAAAGCTAATTAATAAATATATCAGCGGTGTTCTACCATCTCACTATATATATATATATAGATGTGAGATCCGGGGGACTCACCATCGTTTCCATGTTATTTGAATTTATTCTTATTGTAACAATTATTTAATTTCTTATGTTATTCAATTTGTAACATTTATTTGTGAAATTATTACTTTATTTAATTTTGTATAATTTTGTAACTTTGAATGTTTTTTATCAGTTAAAAGCAAAGGAAACGACATTTAGCTTCCTTTTTGATTCACTTTATCTAAACAGTCGGTTGGCAACCGCATGGACGAGGAAATGAAACAATAAATATGTCGGACAACCAACGAGGAACTCTCCTTGCTAACGGCTAATATTTCGACATCAAAGTGATGTCACTATGTGACTCAGGAGCTCTCCCTTGGCAACTGATAAAAGGCGAGGGGAGAGGCTGAGTCGATGATGAGTTGATGAGTTCATTTTTGAGTACTAAGGATTACCATCCAGGGAGATAACGAAGACCTCTCTGAAGAAGTCCGACTCATCCAGGACACTTGTTCAGGTATGTAGCGCTTAAGGAGCGATTACACAAGTCAACCCGACTGCCGACTGCCTTACGAACCGTTTTGCTCGTTCGCCTATTTTAACACAACTCTCGAAACATTATCACGTTCGCAAATCGTCAAATTAGTTAAGGATTTTATAGATTCAAATCGATTCCTTTGTTTTCTTTAACATTATAATTATTTTATTTCTTATTTGTTAATAAATGTTATTGTTTATGTTATATACAGTATATATCTCTTGTCTGATTGGTGTCTTTCCTTTGACCTGGACCTCTGTGCCTCTTACTCACGCTAGCCGATAAAGACCGTTCGGACATATAAACACGTTAATAAATAACTAACGCGACCGTTAATAAACACGCTCGCTAATAGACAGCCATCCTTGACAATATTAGAAAGTATCTTCTGTCCATCACTCGGACGTTAGTGTTGAGGAATCACTATAATCTTCCTCTGGTGTCAGGACTGACCGCTGACCGTCGAACAATAATCGACGACAGCGTCACCTTGCGGGATTCTCACATATAAATGTTCCACAATATAATACTCCTAAGTTCGATTTTCTTTTTGTACCCACTTACAGGCTAGAGAAAACATTAAGGGTGCATCCAGTTGGTAAGCAGCTGACTAATAATCTCTCAGCAGACCGTCTAGCTGTCCAACTGGACGGTCCGCTTAGTATAAGTGACGTCATCAATTGCTGAGTTTGCTGATAAGCGATGTCAGCGCTACATTTGTTTGCTACTTATCTGAGTTTGTCATCTAACGATTATGATTGTTAGTTTAAAACAGATAAAATTTATATAAACTTTTTAGCCTAAGTTTTCTATTGTTTTAAAATTTAAATTTGAAACAAGGATGTGTGAGAAAATAAATTTTCTAAGAAATATTTAGTTTAACATTGTTATATATTATTTTGAATCTAAGCATCTTATCAATTAAAATAAGTTTTTAAATCATTCTATTTATACAATTAGAATTGCTAATGCTTATTATTATTATTATAGATGTCACTTTCCAACAAAATTTACTAGAAAAACTGATACAAGAAATCCTTTATAGTTATTTTTAATTTTCAAATTATTATTAATTTTTAAATTCTAATGGATGTTTATAGCAGTCAAGTGTTCAGCATTTGATTCTGCAGTTCTCTGAATTATATTCATTAAAGAAACTTCCACAGAATCATCTGTTAATTCATCAATCAAATGTATTAAACCTTTTTGTTTGAGAGGAGCCATTTTGCTTGGCAGAACTTGTCAGCCAGACGTCTAGTAAAACAGTGCAAATGATGACGTATTTGAACTAAGCGTTTACTTATCTAAGTCAGCAAAGCACTTGCCAACTGGATGCACCCTAAAATCTTTCTGGGTTAAAGCAGCTAGAGCTTATAATGAGATGTATACAATGTTATAAAGGGAGGCTGCCCACAGGTGCATCTGTGATGTAGGGCAGATAAATAAATAAATAAATAGAAACATCGTTGAGAATATTTTTATTTGATCATGAAATATGTTGCACCTTCAATATAGGCTTCACTGCGGTTAAGCGGTTATTTGCAGGAAAGTTATCAACAAATGCTAACTTTTTCCGAGAAAGAGATAAAAGAATTTATCAAATATGGTTGTATATACAAAATAATTTTTCATGAATTTGGAGTAAACTAATAATAAGTGAAAAATTTTATTATTGAGAAATTTGTTTATAAAAAATTTTAGGTACAACAATTAAAACTCATTCGGATAAATTTTTGTTTTTATTTTTAATTTTAAAGGTGCTCATCTAAACTTTATTTGAATAGCTCGAGATCAAAAACTTATTAGGGAATGAGTTCTGTAGCAGAAATTCCTCCATGTGATTAAAGTACGTTAAGCCGTATATATTTAGGTTGTATTTTCTGTTTAATCATTTGTTTTTTCTTAACATAAAATAATAATTTAAATTGTTATTGGCATTTATAATATAGATTTTATTCCTTATTTAAACAAATTACCGCGAAAATTTCATATTTTTCTGAATAATGAGGCACTTTATATAATATACAGCATAAATCCCATATACGATTTGGATTGTTTACTAATTGAGAAAATAATGTATAATATACACTATTCATAATTTCTCTTTGTGTGTTGCTGAAATTATTATTTTTTATTTCTTTCGGTTTCAATATAAATAACTTCCAATCAGAAATCTATCGTATTACATTGAAGAACCGCAATGTCTTTTCATTTACTTCATCCGATAACGATATATCTATTCCCGATATTTTTGATGAAGTTTGTTTATATCTGAGTTTTAATCAATTAATAAATACCAATCAATTATTTTTAATCATATGGAATATTGGATTTTAACTTTCAGTTATAGAATAAGGCTGGATTTACACTGGCCTTGCGACTGCGATCTCGAGCACAACCGCGACTGTTGCTATAGAAACAATTCCATCAGGCCCAGCGGCGTGTTATGGCTTCATTAGGCCCCAGGCAAATTTGAATTTGGGCCCCATATATAATGTTGAAAATTTTACGGAGGGAAATCAACGCCTCTGGTAATACTCTTACCCATGTAAACAGCTAAATAATTATAATTGTAGATATATTTTTATTAAAAATAATATAAAATTGCATGTACGACATTTATGAAGAACTTTTATATATAGATTAAGTACAATTCACAAGGAAAAAGTCATAAATGAACTCAATTAGTATTTAAGTGCTTTTATTGCATTAAATAATAAACTAGATTAGATTAACTAAATGAGAATTAGAATAATATATATTTAATATAACAAAACAAACTTTCTATAAGTTAAAAATAAAAACAATTCTTAATGGAACATAACAAATTATCTAATAAAAGTTGCACACCTTAGAATGAAAATTTTAAAAACATTATTATATATTCACTTTCTGCGCGTTTTAAGTTGCAAAATTATCAATTAATTCATTATAATCAATCCCAACAGTAATGTCAATTTCAATGCATAATATTGACAAATTGCATAATTTTTCTTGGCCTAAAGAATTTCTAATGTAATTTTTAATTATTTTAAGTACATTGAAAGAACGCTCTGCTGATGCGTTACAATCAGGTATGGTTATATATATTTTTAAAATTATGTCCACATTAGGAAATGTGAGGTTTGTTTCTTTTTTAATTCAGCCTCTCTAATTTTCTGCTTCTTTCTTTTTTGAAACCCAGATTCGTACGTTCTTTTCATCGCCCTAAAATATAATTTTTATATTCGTATATTGTATAATTTATTTATCTAATCATTTTTCATAATTAAATAAAATAATATTGAATACAATATAAAATAGAATTTTAGTATTCTACCCTAATTACAGAACTTAAAATGAAAGAAGTAAAATTAATGAATTAAAAAAAAGAAAAATCCTATAAAAAAGGGGGGATTTTACGTCTGACCCATAAGCATACCTTAAGAGAGAGAGCAAGAGTTTCTTCTTTTTCTTCTTTCTTTCCTTTAAAATAATTCTGGATGGATCAAAAATGAAACCATAGTAGTGAGGAATAGTGACTCAGCGAATGAGAGAGGGCGAGTGGGTATGTTCGGTTGTCCCTTTATATTTTTGTTTTTGATCCACCCAATCACATCAGTAGAGAGAGAGAGAGAGGTTTAAACTCATTTCTGACCTTATTTGGTCTAGTTGCACTTCCTCTCTTCCACTGGGATTGACAGGTGGACCTTATTGACAGAATATTTTACAATATTGTTTTTCCTCAGATCTCCAGACTTGGATCTTGTAGCTGTCTGTAATTTGATCATTGTTTCTTCTCTCAAGGAATTGTTTGTGATTTGTTTGACAGTTATAAAATTCTTCCGTCTCCCCTCCAATCTAAAGGGTCATTTAAATTTAAACTTTCCCCAATTGAATTCGTTAGTTTTTACAGTTTAAACTACTGCGTCACAGCTACAATCTAGGGTCTTCAGTATGGGATATGAATTTAATTTCAGATTTTTTTACTACATAAATAAGTTTATAGAATATTGATTTGGGAACTTTGGGGCCCCCTGGTTGACGGGGGCCCTAGGCAATTGCATTTTTTGCCCATAGGATGACGCGCCACTGATCAGGCCTCCCTCCCCGACTCTTTACTGCGACCACGACAATATATTCAACTTGCTGAATATTGTCGTGGTCGAAGTGGCTACGTCATTACGGTAGCCAATAGAAAGGAGGCATTTGGCCATCTGTTCGCAGCGGCTACGTCATTATGATAGCCAATAGAAAGGAGGTATTTGGCCATCTGTATGCTACATCAGCTCTTATTGGCAGTTGTTTACGCAGTTGCTATTGGTTGATTCGAAAAATCGTGTAGCCGGTCGTGATCAATGTGCATGTTCTATCGCAAGTTGTCAGTAATGGTCATAGTCGTAAACGTGGTCTCAGACCAGTGTGAATCCAGCCTAATAGACTAATTGACTAGCTTAACAATCTCTATTTTCATAAAATAATCTTTTACATAAATACTAATTAAAATATCAATATATAATTTATAATACGCCGTATTTATGCTTGGATTGCTTTCATAAGAACCTATTATTAATTAAATAATATTGCAGTAGAAAAGTTTATTCTAAAATTTCTTTTACATTTCCTAGTAATCATATTATTCATTAAAAAATCGAGATGAGAAAAATTATATGACGTTTTTCTTCTCATATATTGTATAATTTTTTTCAAGTCATGAGAACAATGGCGCACTGGTCGAGCATATAAGGCTCCCAACTTTTGGGGATCCAAAAATTGAAAATTTTTATATTAAATTAGATATATAATACAGAATTGGAAGACCATAACTCTCTTAGCGCCTATGAAAAATATAAACACGTTACTGCATATGAGAAATGTTGCACCGATAAAATCACAATTAGGGATGTAACAATTATGAAAAATATCCATTCTCGATACTTTTACGAAGAAGCGCTACTATTCAATACTTGCCGGGAAAATATCGATACTATATATATTGTAAGGTGAGGCAAAGTAGGTCATGGAGTAAGATGTTTTTAGGCATTTCTTATAAACATATACGTCAAGAGTCTTAATTTACAGAAGCCATCACATCTGCTACATAATTTTAAACTATTCATGGATTGCTTCTATTAATTTCCTTCTAGAAATGGCCTAAGAATTTTAGAAGTCTCTAAGAATCTTATTGCATTTATAATACAAGATATAGCTGCCATAAAATAAGTCTAATAAAATATTTGATAAACGTATTAAGAAAACGATACATTAATGTACAGTACTTTTTTGCAAATTCACACTACAGTATTTTATTTTAAGATTTCTGTAGAGAATGCATCATGGGTAAGATGGTTAAACAAGATCAACAGCATCTATCTTGTTAACAGTTTTATTTTCCCATTTGCATTGAGTTTAATTATCACAGAAACATAACTGTGATAAATTTTAATGGCAGTTAAGTTAACTGTCCTTGTAAACATAGCATAATGGTTATATGAAATGAAATGTATTGTTTCTTAAAAGGATAGTTTCGCAATAAGGTATAATAGTTAATTTTATTCCAAAATTATTATTTTTTAATAAGAATTAATTGCCCCGTCTTACTCCAGGGGTTGGTCTTGCTCCACCACTAGAGTAAGACGGGGCAATTAATACAATATTTTAAATGTTTTTTAAGATCCTTAATCATATTGAACAACCATTTCAGCAATAAAATGTTCATTTATAATGATATTTTCTTTGATAAAATTTACAGAATTTTTTCATAAATATTTAGGATTTTATAAACGAAATTCTAAAACCTGACCCATCTTGCCCCATCTTCCTCTACTTATGAAATAGAACCTGAAAGATTTTTGATATCGATACCAAAAATTTAAAACTGAGAATTGTATTTCTAAATAAATGAAAAACAAGAAATTCCAGAAAGAACTAAAATTGTCTACTTTCCGAAAAAGCCATTTATTTTTCATTTATTTAGTATTTTTTGTCAACAGATGACTCCACTTTCCATTCTATTAGAACATTAAATGGCGGAGCAAAACAAACTATTTTTTCCACAGGCTGCCCATGTTGCGAAGGGGTCAGCCGGATTGTGGAGGATGGGGATCGATGGGCCCGGCCCAGACTCCATGATAAAAATTTTCAAGGGGTGGAACCCGAGATTCGAAGCCGGGTTCTCCAGAGTGGAAAGCCTAAGCGTTTCCATGCGGTCAATCCGGCCGACCTTTATTTAGCATTTGGAGTCTGTTGGTCTGGTTTTTCTAAGAACTTTAACCAGCATAGATATCACGATGGCGTCACGTCGCTGAGATGATGGCTTAATTGTGACGTCACACATTGTTACATCATCGTGGCATCATGAATTATTGGATTTTTATGATGCCATTCAGTGTTACGTCACAATAATGTCATATCGGGACTGTGACGTCATTGAGATAGATATCGAGATCTTGATCGAGAGACAGAGGCGCTTTGTTAAGAAATCAGGTAAGACATATGTTATTGCTACACTGCTAACACTTAACACCATCTATTGGCAATAATATAAACTAAAATTGTAATAAAAATGAAATTCTATTCTGCAGGATTAAAAGATGCAGCGTCATGGTGTCCTTTAATGTCAGAACATCATTACTAAATTTCAAGAAAATTTGCATATTAGTTCCAAAGTTATTAGTGTGGAATGCAGACAGACATTCACCCGATTTTAAGCCTCCATTTCCTTCCGAAAGTAGGCTAAAAATACTAATTAGAAGTATTAATTATTTATTTTCGCTTGAAAAATAATAATAAACCAATAAAATAATCATTTCTTAAAATTATATAATTTTATGAAACATTAAAAATGTTTAAAGTTTCATCATCTTTTGCAATCGATTAAAAATAATTTAGTTGAAATGTATTTATAAAAAATACTGTTTATGAATAAATTATAATGACTAAGTAGATTCATTTTAAGCAGAGGTCCGAGGATTAGAAGGCACTCTCAAATTATAAACTTTATTTTTACAAGATACGAGTACAGTGGGAGATCAAAATTCATATAGACTTAATCCCCTTTGGTAGACTTCCAAGTACAAAAATAACAACTGTTATTCAATAACTATTTATAAATATTGCATTAAGTTAATATACCAGAGCTGCCTAATTTAAATAGCCAATATTACACAGTTTTCTTATAAAATTGATATTAAAATTATCTATTAACTATAATACAAAATAGTATTTAATTATATAAAGGAACAGAAATAAATGAATTATTAAATATAGGAATTATGTACGAAGCGCAGTCCAATATTAATACATTATGCTAAATGTATTTCATACATTAAGATGAAAAAATAATAATTTAAAATAAAAGTAATATATTTTAATAATAATTAAATAATCTTTTAATAAATTATTTTCGAAAGAATAACTTTTTTATTTGTTGACAAAGAGAATACAATATAGAAATTGCTGTAAGCAATAAAAATTATTATTCTATTTAAGTACACAACATGAAACTATAATTATCAATTTTAAATTAGCAATATACGAAAAGAATAAGCATAAATGATTCTTACAAGTTAGTATTATTTTTTGTCTGATTACAGTTTTCACGATTAAAATTCACATTATTTTAAAATACGTTAAACTATGAAAGATTATTATTGCGATTTCTTTTTAATATTGTATAATAAATAAAAATTTTAAAGAGTACATTGGTTAAATAAATATATTTGACAAATTATTTTCACTTTGTTATCTGTTTCTTTTAAAAATGTTTGAAAATAAAATTAGTATTTTAATAATAATAATTAATAATAATATGTTGGATCACAATATTTTTCTCAATGCTTTTATTTAATAATTTTATATTTTAACAGTTTGTTTTGAATTAATTATTTTTTAATAAACATTTTAAATATTATAAATTATATATGTAAGTTATTATTTGAAATAAAACAATTTTTTATCATTATTATAGTTTTATCTCTCTACGATAAGATTAAATCGATCAATCTCGTAATTAATTTAAAGAAATTACTGCATCAAATTTTGACACTTTATTGTAGAAATAGGGATTGATAAGTATAATTAATAAATTAAGTATTATTTTTATTAACGGGTTTGAAAACTGTAAAACCTAGAAAATTATTTTGCAGTATATAATTCGAGGTCAGGAATAAATTAAACTCAAACCAAAAAAAATTGTTACCGAAGGTACTGATTTGTAATGGTGATGATGCAATTATGCCAGGATTTATTGCTATATTTTCATTATCATACCTTTAGCTCTTGTCATAATTGCCGCAGCAATTTATTTGTCCAATCAGTCGCGCAAGTCAGTACTGTAACTGAGATATGATAGCTTATTAAGGTCAGTTTGTAAGCGTGCATAATTACGTTTTGTAGAACAAAATTCTAATTAAGCATACTTAATAAAATTAAACTTTTCACAATTGCATTCGAATGATTTAGAATGTTTAACTTCGTCGAGCTGATTTCAAAATTCAATCATCAAAGGATTTTTCACAAACGAGGAAAACAATACAAAAGGTATTTATTTATTTTAATCGAATGTCCAAATATGGATTATTATTTTTCATTAAATTATGGATAAAATGAATTGGAAATAGGAAAAGCTAAAAAAACTTTATATAAAATTTGCTAATTATGACAATTCTACATGGCCATATGATCTGTCAGTGTGGAATGTTTTATTACAGACAAATTGGATACAGAATTTCATAATTCTTTATGTAGTTCTCAAATTTACAATTCGAAAAATATAGAATAAATAAATAATAATTTTATTCTTATATATATATACAGGACGAAATTCGTATTGAAATTGCATACAACAGACACATGGTATTCTATAGTTTTCTACAAGCAAAATTTTTTATATAAGCATGTAAGTTTAACTGCTTCGCAACGGAGATATGGCAATATTAGTAGGATATAGAAAGTACCAACATTCAATTCAATTAAGTAAACATCTATTCATTCATTCATTCAGCAGACGTATATGAGCATATTGCAATGTAGTTGTCATTGTACAGAGGATACTTCCAACAATACAATATACTGAACGACTTAATGGTATGCAATTGCAGCAGCTGGGACAATCTTTCGCAGTGCACATGATATCTTTCATTAAACTAAGAATTAATGGCGAAATAAGATTCAACAATGAGGTCATTTGCATACCTTCTGCAAAACATGTTTGATTCACCATATGATATTAAAATTAATTGCAATGAAATTATATCAAAGTACAGAGAATTATTTTTACTTTTTTCATTATTATATATCCTTATCTGTAGTATTTTGTCCTTTGCTATATCTCCTTAACGAGGCGGTTGATTATTATCTGTTTATATAAAAAAAATTGTTTATCAGTAGAATGCCATGCACTTATTTATTGTGTAAGGACCGCGGGGGATATGCGCTGTTAAAATTGTCAGAATGTCACCGTTCCGTCGCGTTCGGCACGCGGATCCGTGATGCAGAGGTCCGGGATTGGAAATTGACTCAAATAACTAAATTATAACAATAACAATATTTATTGAGAACAAGCATATATAAATTGAAGCGAGTAGTTAACATAATATATATATTCAGCTATACATATATATATTTAAATACAAATTTAACTTTATAATAATTGGAGAGGATAAACATATCTCTACCTTATAACCAATTTATTATACACTTATATATGTATATACATTTATACGTCACGAACTAAGACAGAGCAAGAAAAGATACGCCCTTATGGTTAGACGTGGTCGTCTCGACGTTGTTGGCAACAGAGACTAAAGGATGAACTTTATACCGTACATGTATATAGAAATATGTGGTATGACTCACATAGTTGATCTTCTTGAACTTTCTTTTAAACGGAAATGGTTGTTTTGACTTGACTGTAGCCATGTGACAGGGTCGCCACAATTTTATGATATCCAATTGAATCGTACAAGAGAGAGTTCCGCCGAGATCTTCCTACCTGAGAGAGAGACCTTTAGGCTTGATTACTTACTCCTCTTGCCATAATCTATACCGAAAAACTACTGTCCATTGTCCACAAGTCCATTTGAAATCATCACAAATGTTACTCCATTGCACACTGATGTTCGTCGTCGTCGTCGTCGATCGTCTCCGTCGGCTGCCATGCCGACGGGAGACGATTGACGATGCCGATTGATGACGATGGACATCAGTGTGGATGTGTATCCCGTCGGCTGCCATGCCGATGGGACGAATTGTGCTATTCCTATATTCCTTACATTTTGTTGTCTTTGTTCACTTCTCAAAAATGTTAACTTCTTTCGATCTCTGACTAATCTCTGAATCTCTTTTCCTCCTTTCCTTTGACACGGAACTCTTTGTTTTTATTTTCTTCTCAGACAAGAAAGTTCCCACGCTTCTTGGAGGAGGAACTAGCGTTCCCAATTTGAAGTTCCTTGTTCGATAGTAATTAATTCTTTTTTTCAAAATTTTACATTTAATTTTTAATTTAAATTTTAATATAGTCATTCCCACAAAACAAGGGAGCCGTTTGGGGTTTCTGGGACCTCACAATTGTATGAAATTCCGATATGCTCTGCATATACAATAATCCACAACATTTGTGAATAAATTATAAGCTTAAGACTATGGTATATGGTGAAATAAATATTTATCATTTATAAAAAGAAAAAGCAAATTTTTAATTGCTAATGAGTTGATGACATGTTTTTGATCCTTTCCATTCTGGAATGGAATAAAAGAATACAATATATAAATTGATCTGTCAGCACGATATCTCGGTCTAATCTGAATGAAATTTGCTTATATTATTTATTGGAATTCACAAGAGGATCAAGCCTGATGACGATGATCCGGCTTCGATTTTCAAAAATATGTAAATTCAAATAATGGAAAGAATCATATGACAGATTCATTGAATTTTAATAAATTATCATTCCAAAAAGAATGTTTTTATGATTTTGTAAATTTAGGATTAGATATCAAGTTAAGTGAAATCATTTTGAGATTTAATGATGATGAATCTGTAAAAGGGATGTGAATGGTTAACCAATTAGGAGATCATCACTGGCTGACCAAACTCACGATGAGATTGATCAGCCATTGACTTGATAAAGATAAAATAGGCCATCTCTCTTTCGAAATATGGAAATGAAGCACCAAATTGATCTGAATATTTCAGATGGAAACTCTTGTACGCCGACGTTTAGCTGACTTTAAGATATGCGCAGTCCTTACGACTGCGCATATAAGTAGCTCGCGAGTGGCTGATTTTGGCCACAACTCAACCACACGGTAACCACCGTTTTGTTGTAGTGTTGTGGTTCGTGTGAGTTCAGCCTTACTGTCAATTTTTAAATCATCGTAAGTTGTTTAGAGTAATCTAATATTTATTTTGATTGAACTTTTTAAATAAGATGTTTTAATTTCTTAAATCTTTCTTGTTTCAAGATAGATTTTAATTATATAAGAGAAGTAAAAATGATTTGAGCCATGCTTAAAGAATAAATTGATAAAATTAAATTGTCCTCTCAAAAGTATTGTATCACAGAAAATTCATAATTTAGTACAACGGTCTCAAACTCGTGGCCCGAGATGACTTTTATTGCAGCCCTCATCATATTTATTATAATCACAAGAGTATGTAAAAGTTGTTCAAAAAAAATTGCAACCGTAAAACACCGTAACCACTTTATATTTATTATAATCATAAGAGTATGTAAAAGTTGTTCAAAAAAAATTGCAACCGTAAAACACCGTAACCACTTTAAAGTTTTTTCTTTATAAAATGAATTGAAATTCAGTAAAATATAGTACAGTACTCCCCGGATATAACGCTCTCGTTTATACCGCGGGTCTTTCCTGTACCCCATTCGTTTGAGAGAGATTCTGAGAAAAATATAATACATCGCATAATCGACGTCCATCCGTCACAATACGAGATGAATTGCAGAAAAAAGGAAGATTAGGAACCTTCTTGGATAAATTGGACAGCTTTCTCTTATTCTCTAATTTAGAATAAATATATTAAAAATAAGAGAAACCGTCGATTATAGAACGGTTTTCTTATAACGCGGGTCGCATCACCATCCCGCAAATCCGCGTTATAATCGAGGACCACCGTAGTTTTTATAAGTTCGAACTGAAAATTCTATATTGAAAAACTTCTATCATTTATAAATGGATTTTTAATTTTGAACATGAATAAAAAGAAATAACATTTTAAGAAATTAAAATGTATATAGTTAGCATAATCAACCTTTCAGACTATCTCATGTAATAATGTCTTTTATTTTCGTAAGGCATGAATTTTAAATGCAGCCTCAATCAATCGAAAATGTTTATAGTGTTCCTTTGAAGATAATGAGTTTGAGACCACCGATTTAGAACGTTCTTGTAGTGACCGTAATTTTAAAACGCACCTTATTTTATTATTTAATTTTTCAGACCATTTTCATAATCTTATAAATAAAAGAAAATCTCGAATTTTTTTATATTATTCTCAGAGCCGGATTAACATAGTAACAGAAGTAGCATATGCTATAGGCTCCGCGCCAATAAATATGTACATAATTTTTTAGTCATCTAATACGAGCGTTAAACCAACAATCTTGTGATTTATGCCATATTTAGCGCCTTTTCATTTGGTATAACGAAATTGTGAGAGAAAGAACATAAGAAGGTGATTTAGTGTGACTCTACATAAACTTCTGCGTGAAACAAATTTGCTCATGCTAAATGTAGAAAAATTAATATTTAATGTTGACTGTGTTGTTATTTTTGATAATGATACGTTTTTAATTTGCATAGTAATTATGTGTTCAAATATATTTGTGTTGTTTTATTGTTTTTTTTTTAATATAGGGACCTTTCTTAACATATGCTATAGGCCTCGCTCTAGCTTAATCCGGCCCTGAATGTTCTATAATTTATAAAACAAAAACTATTTCGTACATCATCATTATCGTCCTTCTTTTGTGTCAATCAAAACGTTTTATCTTTAATTATTTGAATCAAGTGTCATGCTTATTGATTTTTAAATTTTGTATAAATTGGTATTAATTATTTACTAAAGGTTATTCGTTTTATGACAACACAGTAAAGAATTCTCTATGTATACATTATTATATTACGAAATTATTAGAGTAAACCACATATTAATTGGCCAACTAAGATTTCTAAACAAATAATAAGTCTCCAGTTATATTTAATTCTTCATGTTTCTGAAGAATAATAGCCATATTACTCGATTTCAGTGTCTTGCTTAAAGTTACTTTCAGATATCATAAAAATAACTAAGTCAAGTTTTTCTTTTGAATATATATTTCTGTGTTGATATTTGCTGTTAAATTACTTAAGTTGGAACTTATTTGAAGTGTTATACTTATTATTCTCTTATTAATAGCAATAAAAATTTTATAGGTAAGTAAACTTTACTAATTAAATAGTTTAATTATATATATTATTATTATTGTTATACTAATATTTGTACTATGATTTGTTCAGTGATTATTATTTATATAGTAAACTCCATTGTTATAAACCAATCATAATCAATAAAATACATCACACATAATTTTGTGAATTTTTCTTTTCACTTTTATTCAAACAATATTCGATATTTCTTAAATTTTATGGTTGCACTACTTTTTCTAAATTTCTGGCTGCACTACTGGTGACCTAATGATTGGCATCACAAGCCCCATACCCTTATGCTACGTTTCCACGGGACAGTTAATCACAGTTAACTTAACTGGCGTTAAAGTTGATCACAATTATCTTTCTCCGTGATACAAGTGGTGTTTACACGTGCTGACAATTAAACAGGTTATGACGAATTGCCACTGATTCCGTTTCTGGTAGGATCTTTCGTTAATAACGGACGATTCGAATGTTTTCTTCGAGACTGATTCAATATGTCATTATTATTAAGAAACGAAACGGAGCGTTTGATCGAATATTTACTATTAAATGCACTAAAT
>AYEL01080244.1:0-48240 GCA_000484575.1 Olivierus martensii
CATGTTTGCACATTTTTTATTATATATAACAGCTATGAAAACTTTGAATCCATTTTTTTCGGAATTGGCTGAATAGTGCGCGCTAATATTTTATCATATTAACACATGAAGGGTAAACTACCACCACACAAAGTTTGATTCCAAAGTTCACTTCCCAGACTGCGCCCTCTCCTTGTAAGTTTGCTAAAAATAAAAAAACGTATTTCTCACTTATTTCAAATGATATGCTAGCATTTTTTTGTGTATCCCTAAAAACATTATTCTAGTTCCGATTCTAACAATACCCGAATCAATTTTCTAGGTATAAACTTGAGATATCCCGAATTGAAGTTTTATAAAAAAAATTTTTTAAAGCTTTCTAATTACACCGACATCACTATGAAAACCTTTAAAAATTAGATTCGGAACAAATATATATTCCGAACTTTTATTAAAAATTATTTACATCAAATTTACAGAATTAATTAAAATTCACTTCATTTTTCGCACAAAATCTATCTGGAAGTTTATACCTGCCGAACATACCAACTGCATTATGATCGCGTAATATGACGTCATTAGCTAAGTAAGGATTGGTGTATTTAATAGTAGACTAAATATTCGATCAAACGCTCCGTTTCGTTTCTTAATAATAATGACATATTGAATCAGTCTCGAAGAAAACATTCGAATCGTCCGTTATTAACGAAAGATCCTACCAGAAAAGGAATCAGTGGCAATTCGTCATAACCTGTTTAATTGTCAGCACGTGTAAACACCACTTTTATCACGGAGAAAGATAATTGTGATCAACTTTAACGCCAGTTAAATTAACTGTTTAATAACAGTTAATTTAACTGTCCCGTGGAAATGTAGCATTAGAGGAGTCACTCATCAAGTGAAAGATGAAGTTGAACAAACTGAGTCTGGATTTCTTCTAAAAAATTTTGGAAGAATGGGACTCGAAATTACTCCAAAATAGAAGTGCAGCAGAACATTCATGTAGCCATCCGATCGAAAGTGTAAAACCTCAAATTAATCTAAAGTGAAAATTCTAAAAAAATAAGATAAGTTACATATAGCTTGTAACAGAATAATTAATTCATTATTTATTTATTTATTTGAAAAAAATACCCTACAAAAGTAAAAAACGGTGACCCCGTAGCCAAATGCAAATCAACAATCCAAAACTATAGAAAGCAATGCTTATACTGACATACAAGGAAAAGCAGATAAGAAAATTAGTAAGAACTATTAAAAATTTTTGATGCGCGTATAGACTGTGAAATAAATTCAAATATACTATATTTCGATAGTTTATATACAATATATCCCAGAATAAACGTCCCACTCTTAATATATCGACTTTTACTCAATAAAAAAAAACTCCTTCAGGTTTTATTTTAAAGTTTATCATCTGCACTATCTAACAGTGGGATCCAATTGATTGGATCGCCAATATAAATCAGTTTACAAAAACGTTTTCTAGTGAAAATGTCAGCGAGATAAAATTCTGAGATAAAATATTTCTTTATGTAAATATTTTTTAAATAAAATGTATAAAAATAATAATTGTAACGAAAAAAAATAAAATAATCCCTAAAATAATCGCACACCGAACCCGCGGCCCATACCGGAAGTCAGCACCCACGAAAAATCCATCTAACAAGGAGAGGGCACGGTCTGGGAAGTGAACTTTGGAATCAAACTTTGTGTGGTGGTAATCAAAAATCCATCTAAGTTTGCTAAAAATAAAAAAACGTATTTCTCACTTATTTCAAATGATATGCTAGCATTTTTTTGTGTATCCCTAAAAACATTATTCTAGTTCCGATTCTAACAATACCCGAATCAATTTTCTAGGTATAAACTTGAGATATCCCGAATTGAAGTTTTATAAAAAAAATTTTTTAAAGCTTTCTAATTACACCGACATCACTATGAAAACCTTTAAAAATTAGATTCGGAACAATATTCCGAACTTTTATTAAAAATTATTTACATCAAATTTATAGAATTAATTAAAATTCACTTCATTTTTCGCACAAACTCTATCTGGAAGTTTATACCTGCAGAACATACCAACTGCATTATGATCGCGTAATATGACGTCATTAGCTAAGTAAGGATTGGCTTTTAACTAATAACTCTATTGATAATATGTTCTTACCATTTTCTTTATTTATATTAATTACAAAGTAAGTTTAAATCTAGACAGAGAGTATGTATTTGTTTTAACCCCAATTTTCAAATTTTTATTGAGTGATGTCAGAGTAATTTAGAAAGCTATAAAATTTTTTTCTAAAAATTCAATTCGGGATATCTCAAGTTCACGAAGAGTATACAATTAAAAAACTCGGTTGATGAATTTAATTCGTTGCTGAAGGTCGTTCGTAAACTGAAATTTTCGTAAATCGAAACTATTTCCTCCATAGGAATTAATGTAAAATGGATTAATCGGTTCCTGGACCACAGATGATTGCTTATTTAAACTTTTACAATAATATTTTGCGCACAAGTTCCCAATGGACAAAAAAGAATCACAACATCACAAAAATGATAAACACAACATTAAGCAGATCAAATATAGACAAAAACTTAGTTTTATCGTACCTGTATGGAGGAGAGTTTACAGCATAAGTGAAGGGTGGTGAGGAAGCAAAATGTTATTGTTTGGAAGGGGATTCTTTTTCTTTTTTCTTTCTCTTGGCACCACTCGACTCTGCTTCAGACCCACTGGACCTCTGTCTCATTAAAACGTTGTCCAGTGTAATTTGTTTTTATCTATGTTTTAAAATGTTTCTAAAGTGACACATGGCATTATTATTGAAAATGTTTTTGTTGACGGCTTGCGTGTCCGTAACTCGAGACACAGTACGTCATCCGAGACGCTTTATGTTTGGAAAATTTCGTAAGCCGAATTGTTCGTGATCCCAGGCGTTCATGAACCGAGGTTTGACTGTATATATATATAGTGCTGTTATTCAAAATAATTAACTGGTTCCATTTATTTTTTTTACTCAAAAATAAAATTTTTTACAAGCAATCAAAGTAATACTAGAAATAGGTACGATGCTATTATAATGCTATTTTAGAATACATTTTTATCGTTTAACATGCTTGTACGAAGTTGTGAGAGAAAGAAGTCATGATTTCTGTTGGAACAGAAACTGTTTTCGAATAATTGCATGTGATTTTCAATGAATCTATAATAATGATTCCCTATAATAATTTATTATTGTTTTCATTTCAATTATGCAGTAAAACATTTAGCAAACTTGAAAAAACTATTGATCGTTTTCTGTCTCTATAACAGCGATTCGGCAAACTTGTACAAATTCTAACGATTGGACTGATGAACTGTCTGAATCATGTGAATTGATGTGAAACGATTGGACTGATCTGAACTGTCTGAGTGACAGCACTCTGTAATATATATATATATAATTATATATAGTCTATAAAAGATCTTTGCTACTATTCTCAGTCTAGTTACAGATTGATAGTAATTTCAGTAATCTGTTACAGATTGATATTATGCATTATTATTATTATTACTATTACTATAAAAGTTTTTACTTATCTGGTTAGAAGAAATGAAATATATGATCAATACTGTTGAATCAATTTATTTTGTCTATCAAAAAGCGCCGTATTTACCTTTTCGGGACCTGAGATGCTATTCAGTTGCGAACACCCTCGACCAGAGTAAGAGTTTTAAGAAATGCATATACGGTACTGTATAAATGCAATTACTAGAGCCCGGTTATATTTAAAAACAGTTCTGCTGTTCTCGCTTGGTAACGTAAAGAAAATAATTACTCACAAGTTAGTTATGAATCATAGCAATATTATTAGTTTGAATACAATGAAGGCAAAAATTCTTTTAATTTTTATTTATATAATTATTCAAGTATCTTAATTTGATCTTGATCTTCATTATTGTAATTTTTTAAGTAAAATTTATAAGTTCTTAAAAAAGTTTGTCAAATTTAATTTTTGGGGCCGATATATCTGCGGGGACCAAGCTGGCGCATCAAGCGTCAGGCATAAGTGTGATTTTGTCATCAATGTCATATTTTTAAATCTGCTACTTTATGGCAGAGATATGAAATAATCAGTAAAAATTTTTATTAATTGCACCAGGTGTGTTTAAAACACTTAATCTAATATCGATATTGTTCAGTCTAACATTAACTTAACGAATCATTAAAATAGCAAAGATAAAAAAGAAAGTTAAATTATCATCATGATAAAAAGAATTCCACTGTTCCTTATTTGCTTATAGAAATCTTTGAACGTATGCAGATGTTCTAAGGAATACGGAAAAGTAGATAGGACAGTAACTGGCACCAAAATGTTCAAATATTGTATAAAATAAACCAATAGTGTAACTATATTTTGAAAGGACTTCAACTTGCACTCAAAATTTCTCTCAGTATTGTATTTATTACAATATGAGTTTAGGGATGTAAAATGATAAGTTCTCCCTCCTTCAAATTAATTCTATTAATTAATTAATCATATATAGTTTTTTTTTTAATTTAATTATCTATTTATTGAATTTTCTGTTAATTATTTTTATTACCGGAATGAATTATTCGCTAGGAAAATTTCAAAAATAAGAATAAAATTAGCTATAATTTTATTAAAATTCCAAAAACTGATAAATCGACATATGTAACAAACAGCTGTATCCCAATTTTCATTTCATTCATCATTCTGTTTATTGGTTATTGTCTCTGATCGAATAACTTCCGTATGGTATTGATACATGTCATGCATCATTTATCATTAATGATAAATGAATGATAAGTACAGATTAGAAATCATTCGTTGAGTGTTTGTATTCAGGTTGACAGATTTCAAAATAACAAGGATATACGGTAATAAAAATGAATGCATTTATTGCAAATCTGAAATAATAGCGTTTATTTTATCAAGTAATACGATGTGTATGTTGAATATTTCTTTTATCAGCGAATGCCATGATATAAAGTTGAAGAAAAAACGGTTATTTTAGCAGAAGGTGGATTCATCTAAAGTAAGAAAATAGAGGTAATGATGAGAGAAGAGTTCATAAAGATTATTTCATATGTTTTAATATGCATTAACGAGCATTTAAATGTACTTTTTATTACCTTTCGTACTTATGTATTTTTATTTTCAATAACGTAAAGTATGCAAATTGTTGACATTTTAATGTTATATTTTTTTTTGTCTGAACAGCAAAAATTTAAAATTTTTAATTATTAAATTAATTCATTGTTAAATTTTTGTTTTAGATTAATTAATCTGAGATGATGTGCGTTAATTATTATCATATGTATATGTTAGTAATTTCTGTTTTTGTTATCATAAATCTTTTTATTCTTTTGCATGATACGAAATTTTATTCTATCAGGAATATTTCTATATAAGATTTTGCTTATTTGGAATCGTTTATACAGTATTTCTGGAAACCATTTAGCAGTGGTGTTCAATCCTTCGATCTCTTGTTTATTCCTCCTTTGATTTCTCTTTACTACAAATTTAATTAAAACTGAAAACAATATTTTATTTATCATTATTTTGTATTATTTTTTAATTCTCTTTAAGTGTATTGCTATTGTTTATTTATTTTTCTTTAAAATTATCAAATCAGTAATTTTCTTCTAAGTTCGGGTAAATGAATGAATTTGGATCAGTAGAAGTCAAACAGCGAGCCGTGATCTATCCTATATAAAAGAGTAGATCGCCGAATAACTTAGTATAGAAAAGTAGCTAGCCTAGTAAAAAAAAAAAGATTGAACACCACTGCTATATAGCATTTACGAATACAAATTTTACTCATGTAAAAATTTATAAACTATACAAGAAATTCAAATCAGTAATTTTCTTCTAAGTTCGGGTAAATGAATGAATTTGGATCAGTAGAAGTCAAACAGCGAGCCGTGATCTATCCTATATAAAAGAGTAGATCGCCGAATAACTTAGTATAGAAAAGTAGCTAGCCTAGTAAAAAAAAAAAGGTTGAACACCACTGCCATATAGCATTTACGAATACAAATTTTACTCATGTAAAAATTTATAAACTATACAAGAAATGTTTATGCATGTACGGTATAACAAAACTAAAGTATGTGATTCAAAATGAAATTGGTTACCTGATCATGAAATTAGAAGCTTGCCCATTATTATTATATATCAATATTTGGTAATACTAAATTAATATTAATTTATAACAATATAAATTTTTAATCAAAAATTAAGTTTGAGAGCTCTTAAGACCAGAAGTTCCGTACGGTATCATATTTATAAGCTTATTATATATCCAAATTATTGTTCATGATAAATTTATTTCAATAAATTCTAAAGATGTAGAGATCCCATTCTAATATTACAGTAGATGTTTATAAACTTTAATAATTGCTATTAATATGCTCTACCATACAATAATAGCAGTTATATCGTTATCATCAATAGTGAACAATCAGGAATTCTTTATACGAACAGCTGTACATTGGGATTAAGTAACTTAAGCTCACTTGTCAGTTTAAAGTTCTTTTGTTGTATTATATAAAAACGACTCCAGATTTCTTTGACAGACCTATTTTAACGACTGATAACATCGTTTTGAACATAATAAAATAGAAGAAAAATATGAATTATAATGTTAAATCGATTTGTTTTAGTGTGCACTACTTTGATTACTGCATAAATATATCACATAGCACTAAAAAAAATTCAAATTTGCTCTCTAAAATGTAATTCAATATATGCAGATTGCATATATAAAGTTAAAATTTTTATTTTCATTTTAAATGAATTTCGAATTTTTGAACTACTAAAATAAATTGTTCACGCTTTCCACTGTACCGTACACATTTTTAGATGCTTATTGTTCGTCTACGAAAGCAGCGCTTAACTAAGATGGATGAATCCAAATGCGAAAGGGAGAGTCGAAATCGTATAATGATGGGTGGATTATTGATTTAATATTATAATAAGTTCTGTTAAATATACTATTTCCAACGTCGAAACTAATCATTAAGCATTCGACATTACAATAAATTTCCATTCAACTTGTTAGCATTCGACATTACAATAAACTTCCATTCAACTTCAGTTATCTTGGTTTGAAAACATCCAATGTATGCAAAGCTGTCATCCCTATTTTGTCACTGGACTCATTCAGATCGGAAGAGTCGAAGCTGTCATCCCTATTTTGTCACTAGACTCGTTCAGTTAGCGCATGCGTATTTGCGTCGATGGTCGCGACTAAGCTGGACAGACAATATGCAACATGTCTGTATATTGATAATTCATCTTAACCATCATTAAACTTTCAAGTACTCCTCTGATGTATTATATTCTTGATTTGAAAAATTTAAAGCCAATTTCAATTTTTTTTTCATATACACAATAAGAAACTTTGAGTTAATAAAATTCAAAATTAATAGGGCTATAATATTTATTCCCCAAAATGGTTAAAAATGCAAATTTTCTTACATTGTCATCCTAAAAGTACGCGAAACTATAAATCATTATATCTTAAAAACTATCGTAAATTAAACCTGAACAATACTGTATATTATAACAATGATATCTTAAATTAAAAATGTGCGGAATTTTTATTAAAAAAAAATTTGTAAAAAAAAAAAATACACATGAGTCACATTGAATGCGAATATGATCAGTTAACTGAAAAGCCATAAAACACGAAACTGTTAACAATTCCCTTATATATCGGATACTTGATACATAAATAAAATAAAACATTTTTGTAAAAAAAAAAATACACATGAGTCACATTGAATGCGAATCTGATCAGTTAACTGAAAAGCCATAAAACATGAAACTGTTAACAATTCCCTTATATATCGGATACTTGATACATAAATAAAATAAAACATACATAATTAAAGTTTGATACAGCCTCATATGTACCTAAATAATAGTTATATTTCTCACACATGAACGATAAGTTACCCAACTCCATTACAGTTACAAAAACAGAACCTAAATTAGGTATCTAAATTGTTTTATTTTCTTATCGTTACTCGATACAAGAACAGTTTTAAACCGTAATGGAGTCGCTTTAAGGTCCGTTCACATCATCAGACACTAAACGTGTCAGACACGTAGCGTATCAGGTACGACATTTCAAGGTCCTTTCATACCTACAGACATGAAACGTGCCAGACAGGTAGCGTTCTCATATTGCTAGCGTGCTAGACAGACAATGTTCCGCCATCTGTCAACTGAAGACTTGGCTGTGATTGCCTTATCATTGGAAGATGAAGATCACGAAAGAAGCAAAAAAGCCATTCACGAAATTTCTTTCCAGGCAGCATCCTTTTTATAATTGTCACTGTATCTCTTGTCACATTGATCATATAAAAATGTATACTCTTTTACAAATTCAATTAATTTTTCGTTATCCATTGCTACTTTCGTGTCTGATCAGTTCGGAATGCACATTCATACATGTGCTGAACCAACCGTACAAACACGTGCAGACACGTTCCAGCACAGACAAATATTCTCCTTGAGAATGTCTTACGGGCACGGAACGTGTCTGTACGCGTCGGTGCTGATTCATTACGCTAAATATGAAAGGGTTCATAGGAAATACCCTAAGGAATATTTGTCGTGCCTGATACGCTACGTGTCTGATATGTTTAGTGTCTGATGATGTGAACGGACCTTTAGACTTTCGTTATACGTTAATAAGAACAACAAACTTTGCAAAAAGATACGTACCAATTATTACAAAACTTAATTAATAGATAAGAAATTCTTTAATTTTTAATTCTAATTACAATGGTTCATTTAACCATAATTAATAAGTTATTACAATTAAAATAATGGTTATTTTTTAAAATTTTCATAGAGCGACTTTTTTGGAAAAAATTGTTTGTAAATTTATGACCAGGTAAAACCCTATCTGTGTTTCGATATTCTTTCTTGAGACAGATAAAAAAAACAATTATTTTTAATTTTTTGATTTACTGTAATGAAAAACTGTTTTCCATTTAATTTAATTAATATTAAAAAATTTTATTTTTCAAAATTAGAACTTGTACACCAAGGATGCATTTTTTTTTAAATTTCTGGTGAATCACATTTGTCATCAGTGCAGTCCGTCTAGTTAATTATCAATGATTGGAATTAGTAGTCTAATAGCAAAACACTGCCATGAAAATAAAATAGCGATGTCAAATTTAAACCCAGGAAATCACATTTTTTTAAATCTCGGCGTAAGAATAAATGCGCAGGAAGTTAAGCGCCTAAACAGTGCCGGATTAAGCTAGTGCGGGGCCTGTAGCGTATGTTAAGGGGCCCTATATTAAAAGAACAATAAAACAACGCGAATATATTTGAACACATACATTTTTAATTTGCATAGTAATTATCATTATCAAAAATAACAACACAGTCAACATTAAATATTAATTTTTCTACATTTAGCATGAGCAAATTTGTTTCACGCAGTTTATATTCAGAGTCATACTAAGTCACCTTCTTATGCTCTTTCTCTCACAATTCCGTGATAACAAATGAAAAGGCGCTAAATATGGCATAAATCACAAGATTATTGGTTTAACCCTCGTATTAGATGATCAAAAAATTATGTACATATTTATTGGCGCGGGGCCCGTAGCATATGCTACTTCTGTTACTATGTTAATCCGGCACTGCGCCTAAATTTGCTTAAATTTGAGGCTGCGTTTAAGCATAGAATCACATTATTCTATAAGACTTGAAACAATAAGAACAGGCTTTTGGCCTACCTGAGATCTGTGGAGTGAGCAAGAATAGGTAATGAGACTTTTCAGGCAGAACAACATAGAGACTACGAGTAAACGTAACATTTATAACAGTATTTTCGCCGCTCAGCGAAAATTCGCGAATAAGCGCGAAAGTGCCGCGAAAATCGAACTTACGGTTACAAATAAATTTTCGCGAATAGTCGAATACACGAACAGGGAATCAGTGAATACCGAGAATTGATTGTACTTCTATAAATAACAGTTTCGATCTATCACGGTCAGAAAATTGCAGCAATTCTCGTATAACAAAGTCCTTACACAAGTTTCTCTCAGAGAATTTTGGTAAATCTAGCATAACACAGTAGTTTTGAGTTTGTGTGGAGAACACTGCTATATATTAGATGCAATTTTAAATATTTCCATTCTTATATTCATCCTACAAAAACCAAATTACCTTCTATAACATAGTTTCGATCTACCACGGTCAGAAAATTGCAGCAATTCTCGTATAACAAAGTCCTTACACAAGTTTCTCTCAAAGAATTTTGGTAAATCTAGCATAACACAGTATTTTTGAGTTTGTGTGGAGAACACTGCTATTACATTAGATGCAATTTTAAATATTTCCATTCTTATATTCATCCTACAAAAACCAAATTACCTGGAGAGAAATAAAATACAAATGTAGGAAGAACTAAACACTATTTAAAAAGTATTTTCAACTAATCAAATCCATTATTTTTTGTGAATCCCAGCTGTTGACTTGCTAACCATTATGCAAAAAAATTATTGGAAACCTTCGTATTTTATGATACCTTCAAATTCAAAAGATAGCTTCAAATTTTTTAGCTCTCTCATAAAATGTATAAAAACTATCATGCAAAAGCAAACAAACTTAGATTTCTGATTTTTTAGAAAAAGTAGATGATGTAAATCATAAAATGTATAAAAGCTATCATGCAAAAGCAAACAAACTTAGATTTCTGATTTTTTAGAAAAAGTAGATGATGTACGAAATATAAAGTTGCAGAAAAAGTTCAGAAGTTGAAAATATTCTGTGACAAAGAAAATGTTCTCATTTGATTGTGCTTAGCAGTGATGAAGATGAAAAAAATTGACTTACATTACCTGATAAATATATATCACAGTTTATAGTTATTACTATTGTTAATAAAAATTAAATTTCCGATAGTAAATTTAATTTTTATTAACAACAGTAGTAAAATATGATTAAATACAGTTCCCGCCGCTTTATAAAATCGCTGCTTAATAAAATCAGCCGCTTTATGCAGGTGATGAAGATGAAAAAAATTGACTTACATTACCTGATAAATACATATCACAGTTTATAGTTATTACTATTGTTAATAAAAATTAAATAATAATAGTAAATTTAATTTTTATTAACAATAGTAGTAAAATATAATTAAATACAGTTCCCGCCGCTTTATAAAATCGCTGCTTAATAAAATCAGCCGCTTTATGCAATCAAATCCTTAGGAACGGATTCAAATCAATGCAATACAATTGAAAAATCGCCGGGTAATAAAATCAACATCGCCGCTTATAAAAATCATTCATTGCAGGTACAAAAACAAAAATCGCTTTTCTAATCGAATTTTTAATTCAAAGTTCACCAGTTCTTCGGTATTCCAACTGCAGATGTTCGATTAGTCCATGTGAATCACAGAAAACGGGAGAGCGGGAGAGTGTAAAACAATAAAAGTAAGAAACGGGAGAGTGTAACAGTAAAAGGGGTAATTATCGGCAATAACATTTTCAGAAATCCGAGTGAAAATACTGTTGCCGATAGTGTAATTAACATTTACAGTAATAATCACTTTAATCAGGGGCGACCGATGAAGACGAAATAAAAGCAGATGTTTTCGGTGCATTACTCAGTCGATGCGAGAGCAGGACTCTAATGCTTGGGTTTTCCCCAAGATCTTGAGTTTTACTTGAAGTCTTGGAATCTTGGTTTTTATTTCGAAAATTTTTAAATTGTATCTGTACTACTACTTTATCTGTAAAATTAAACTAATTTAATCGCATTACTATATCGTATTTTATAAGTCTCGTTTTATGTTTTCTGTGAACTGGATTTTGAAAAAAGGTGCAAAATTTTAGATCGCCGTTTTTTAAAATCCGGCTAATAAAATCAAAACGGTTCGGACAGAAGTGATTTTATAAAGCGGCGGGCACCTGTATTTCCAAAGACTAACAAAACTTTACTATAAAATAGTAAAGTTTTGTTAGTCTTTGGAACGTAACATCCCTTTTTATATTGGTTCTTTGTCCGTATATAGCACGGTTTTGCATTATATGCTATTTTATTATAGGAATCATACTGTACAGTGTTATATGAAGATTATCTGTATTGTATTCCGAACTGTTATATATTTGCATAAAATTTTGCCTGCTGGTATAAAAAAATTTGCACTGTACTAGAGAATCATATATGTAAAAATACAGTAATCGAAATCGATTTATTATTGACATAAGAATAATCCGAATTTGATAATTCTGAATTTTTACAAAGATGTAAAAATCAAATATACAATGGAAAGTCATGTGATAAATTTATCGATCTTAACTGACCAGTTTAAATAGAATTTCAACTAAACAAATGATTTATTTTATACAGGATATAATTACACGGATAATAAATCTTATTTCCGTTGAACATATCGGATATCCTTTATTTATTAATGTTATAGTATTAGTAATTTATTTTTTCGGTCTACATACCCTTCGAATTAGCGTAATCATCACGTACTCCTCTCGAAAGCATCATTTTTTTTTTTTTTTTTTTAGATAATTAATATTTATTTAAGAAATGAATCTTTTTATTTTTTTTTTTTTTTTTTTACACTTGATCATTCAGACGAAAAGTTCAAAATAAGTAGGTAGATGTTTATACTATTGCGAAACAACGATATTATTGAGTTTTCTGCGCACTTTTTTATATTATTAAATATATTATACTTGATTCGCTTACCTCCTGATGAGGTTTTATATATTCCTGCATTAGGAATCATTAAATTAAATTTGTTACTTTTAATGTAATTTGTAAAATATAGTTTATGTATTTCAAAGATTATATTGATATTAAAAGAATACGTTTCTTGCATTAAAATTGGTCTTAATATTTTCTTACTGTATAAGAAGGAACTGTTAATTAAATAAGGCATTATTATTATTCTAATTCGTATACAAGTGGGTGATCGGTTAACGAACAGTTCGGATAACGAACATTGTCTTGGAACGGATTATGTTCGTTATCCGATCACCCACTTACATGAAAAGGAATAAAAATGAAAATTGAGATTTTACTATAAATTATATATACTTCCTCTCAAGGCAACTTGGAACCCAGATTTCATATTCGATATACTGACAAGTTGGAATGAAATTATGTATAAATATATTCTATTTAATTTTTTTTTTTTTATATATTTCAATCATTAGTACCATTATACATGTTATAAACAACTTTTAAACGTATCACAACACTTTTATATCTCGGACGTATTCTAATGATCACTTTGCCTCCCTCATCCAGTCTTTGTTTCAGCAATTGATCACAATGAACGTCAATATTCTAAAATTTAAATTTGGATAATGTTAATTTTTATGATTGTTTTATGACATCTTTAATTAGGATATTAGAATTATACACATTTGCATTTCTTTGAAATGAAATATGCCGAAAAATACACGGGAAATATAAGGCGATCATCAAATTATGCAGGAGGTATCACATTCTTTTGCAAAATATCACCTGACAAGCTAGATTGAAAGTTTTTATAATACGATATTATGCTGCACTAACATTGAAACTTTGGGGATCTATATCACTAACAGTGAATAATAAAAATTTTAAATAGTCATTTTTAGTAAATCCGCTCACCTTGACAACTCCAGGAAAATTTTTTCTAAAATTATAGTTACGCACACTAATGCTTAAACCTGTAACAAACGACTGTATATATATTTTCCAAAAGAATGTTAAGGATATGGTTAATCCTTAACATTTTTTGAAGTCATCTATTTAAAAAACTATAAATCTTATAAACAAAAATACATAATTGTTAAAAAAATAGCCAAAAAAAGATAAAACTATTTTATTAGTAGTTATATTTATAAAATAGTTTATAAGAAACGATTTTTCGGGCCTATTTCATAAAATTTTAGGGATCTCTAAAACCTTTTCCCTTCCTATTCCCATGCTCATTTGATAATTATTACAAGTATTGTATATTATTCATTTTGAACATGATTTTGAACTCTGAAACATGAACCAATTAGTGTGATTCCACTGAAATAAAATAATGTCTTTCTCACTTCCATTTGTTAACTCTAATCACTAATATAAAGATCTGTCTTTTTAATCTTTCCATAGAGAGAGTTTCGGTCAAAAGAAAATACCTGCTTGAATTGATGAAATGATATTTGTAGTCGGCTTAATTGTGCTTATATCTTTATCAAGTTATTGCACTGCCAATGATGATTACATTCGTCAGATTGGTAAGTTTTTACATTTCTAATACTGTATTGTACTGTATTTTATAAATTATTGCATAGCAATATCATTTCCCTCTCTCTCTCTCTTCCCATACTTTAATTTTTAAATAGATCTAAAGTTTATTGAAATCGAATTCCACTTAGAAAAAAATTTGTGTATGCATTTTCTGCAATACTATGCCAAACATTATCAAATTTCAGTTTTAAACGAGGGTTACTGATAAGGTCGAAAACTTTTCTGTTAATAAAGTATTTATCCTGTTTAGAGCTTTGTTTTTTTTGTGTGCATTTTTGTGAGTGTAACAGGATGGCTTTAAAGTTTTTAAAGTTCGTAAATATTTAAATTTCTGTATGTTGTGAAAATATTTGTTTCATTTAAGAACAAAATATTTACCTCCTGCATTTGTTACTATTACATCAACAAATTCAGCATCTGTATGATGAATTCTATATTTTGGAGAAAACAAAATAAAGCAAGGTCCAGCAGGATCTAGAGCTATATATATATAAAACAATTTAATTTAGAATTTGCAGAAAAATACTATATAAAAAATTTTTTAATTTAAAATCAGAAGAAAAATACTATATACATTGAAGTGTAAATACTTACAAGTGATTCTGGCTACTTTATTTAGATTTTTTCCAGCAAATGCAACCACTTGGCCTCCTAAACTAAATCCAATCAGATGGAATTGATTTAATGTGGCTTCAGTTGTGTTCTATCCAAAAATTTATATGGAAAATGACAAAAAGAAATTCCAAAAAAAAATTTTATAATATATTTTAAAGCTTACAATTATGAGGTTGATCATTTTTGCAATTTCTTTTCCTGTAGCATAAGCATGACCTATGGCATATGGGGCATAAAATTTTTCTGCTCCATATTTCCAGTTTACTATTATAACATTGTAATCGTATTGTTGAAGGATGGCTGATTTCATAAGCTGAAAAATTAAAATGCATAACTACTATGTATAGAAATTTTTCCATGTATTATTAGGAAAATTGCTTACAATAGCCCATGAACTATCAGGAGAAGAACGATATCCATGAACAAGAAATATTGTTTTTTGTTTAGGATTGTAATTCGATAGACTGATATCTTTAGCAGATTGAACTATTTCATAATTTTCAGTATTTAATCGAGTGTAAAGACGATATTTAACATAATCTTCTGCATTGATATTTTCTGCTAGTGCAAAGACGAATCCTTCGGAAATGGGACATTTAATTCTATCTAGAAAAAAAGTTCTTTCAAATAAATAAAAATAAATGTGTTCGTTTAAAACTGAAATTTGATAATGTTTGGCATAGTATTGCAGAAAATGCATACACAAATTTTTTTCTAAGTGGAATTCGATTTCAATAAACTTTAGATCTATTTAAAAATTAAAGTATGGGAAGAGAGAGAGAGAGAGAGAGAGGGTTTCTTGTGTTAAATATTTACTATGTTATGCTATATTTTCTAGTTTAATAGTTTGATCTAGAAAGATAATTTAATCAGCTTTGAAAAAATAATTTCAAATGTCTCTTCAAATTTACAATTCTTCCAAATATCATTAGAGTGAAACAAAAATTTATCACAATAAACTTTTCTTAAATTATATTCTGAGAAATTGTTTTTAAGTGCAATTATAAATAAAAATCATCTGAAATTAGCCACATACATCACAATTGAAATATTTAAAATAGCATTTAGACTGCATTAAACTTTCTTCTGCTTAGTATAAGCAAAATTTAATTTAATTTAGTTGATCATCTTGATATTTTATTCTTTTTAAATTAGGTTATGGCCTTGCAAGACCAGCTGGGCATGTTTATTTCTATGTGAATGGAGGAAGAACACAAAAGACTTGTGGTTCAAATATAGTGTCACAAATTGAAATTGGAGATATTGATAAATGTAAGATTAAAAATTAATTTTCATAAATACTAAAGAATAAACTAATTTATTTATATTTAATTTAGTGGTATTAGATGGATGCAGTCATAATAAAGCTCCAAAATACTTTACTGAAACTATATTAAAACCACAATGCCTAATTATTGGACACAGTTGTGATGATCATCATTCATTTATGAGAGGAAAATTTGCAGATTGTGGAACAGATGGGAAAAAATGTGCAATTATGGGAATGGATGCTGATGAATATATTACAAGAATGGAAAACAAGACACACAATTTTTATGTAGAAACAAATTTTGATTTTCCTTTTTGCTGTTAGTTGCAATAATTTTTTAAAATTATTATATAAATTGGAAGTTACAGAAATAACATTTATTTTAATCATTTCAGTGTTCCATTATCAAATAACAGTAAAAATATCCAATAATGAAGATGGCATAAATCAAATAGGAAAATTAATAGCACTGTTTGAAGGAGAAAATCAGTCAGTTTTAAAATACCTTGATGAACAGTAAGCATTTCAATATTCTATACTGAGTATATTTAATTCATTAGTTCATTGGTATAATAAGCCATTTTGAAATATATTCTTTTAATATTTCAAATTTTTAGTTCTCAGTTTTTGGAGCCAGGTGGCAATTATACATATTTAATAACTAATTCTTTTGATATTGATCCTTTGATTTCTATAAAATTAAAATGGTTTCGGATGTCAACAGAATTTACTAACAACACAAATTTATTTGTGGAATGTATAAAAGTAGTCAAAATGAATAACTTATTAAGGTAATTTTTACTTTTGTTTAATAAATCAAGAATATTAATCAATTCCAATTAAATGTTATTAAATATTTTCAGAGATAGAAATAATGTCACATCATCATTCAAAAGTCCAGCTACTCATATAATTTCTGGAAAAGAAGTTATATTTCATAGAAGTAAAACAGCCTGTTGAATAAAATTTATGATTTTGATAATTTGCTTAATTATTAATGTGTGTTATTCTTTCTATAAATCATTTCAAAAGTTTATATGACTGTTCATTTCAAAAGTTTCACAAAAAAGAAAAACAGCAGCATTGGGAAGTAAAATTGAAAATATTCATATCAACTTTCACAAACAAATTAATTTTATTTTTAGCATATTAAAAAAGAATTTTATATACAGTGAAACCTCCCTATCAGTGGTTTCACTTAACTATGGTCTGAAATAATTAAATAAAAAATTCAGAAATATAGTAAACATTAATATTTTAATTTCATCACATCATGCAAACATTGATTCATTATCATAAGAAGAACAAAGAATGAATACAGAACAATATTTTATAGAGAGAACCACATTCTAACATAACTATTATTATTATTAGTTTTTATTGTCAATGTCTTATTGTGCCTAATTTATAAATTAAACTTTGTCATAGGTATATACAGCATGTACAGTATATAGTGTTTGCAATTTCAAATATCTGCACAGAGGCTAGGAACTATCCTTTCTGAATATGGGATTCTATTGTATTTTATTTAAAAGTTAAAAATGTGCATAAAATTCAAATTTAACTACACAATTTATTTAATCAAAGTACACTTACCATATATATAATTACTATTAATATATAAAGTATTACTACAGTGACACCTGTTAAAGTGATCACCCTTTGGGACCAACCTGACTGGTCACTTTTCACAAGTGGTCATTATACAGGACAATGATCCTTCCCCCTTCCCCCAAAAAAACAATAGATTATTCCAAACTGCAAATTTATATTAATTAAAATTGTCAACTTGCAGTCAATAGATAATGACGACATACAGCACATATCACTTTCTGACAAACAAAACCTTATAGCAAGCATATACTGTATTACAATTAATACTAACCTGTATATGTGCATTTAACATAAACTTAAAATACTGTATAATAGTACATATACAATAGTATTATAATATTTACTTTTTAATATACTGGTTTACAAACTATTTTAATATGATATTAAAATAGTTTATGGAGTTAAAATAGTTTATGGAAATATCTTCCAATTTTATCTAATGGAAAAAATTATAAGGAAAATTCAATAATTCCTTCACAAAATTAATCTTCTTGATCACTTTAAATGGTTAAAATTTCTTAAAACTAACTATATGAGTGGTCAGTATACACAATAGACAGGTGGTTACTATATAGAACAAATATAATACATTACATCCTATGGGAATCAAACCAGCTTTTGAAATTTGGTCTCTTTAGCCAGGTAGTCACTGTATCAAGGTGGTCATTTTAACAGGTTTCACTGAATATGAATTTAATACGTACAGGTATTACTCGAGTTACAAACATTTGTACTTACAAATACGAAATTTCATTTTCAAATTTCAAAATATCTTCAAGAACTTTACACATTATAGCAGAATGCTCTAGCAACCAAATAATGAAAAATTATACAGTTAATTAACAAATTATGATAGTGTTCCAAGATGGCAGCAATTATACAAAAAAAAAACTGTCTATAATTGGAACTTTTCATTCAAATCTGTGAAATAAGAAACTTCTAATTAGTCCAAATATGAAATATACCCTGTATTACAAATACAATATATAAAATTATTTCAGTACTTTTGGAGACAAAATAATAGCAATATCTGAGTTACAAACAAAACTTACCTACAAATTAAGTTCATAACTAAAGGAACACACGTATAATGTTGAATAATAATAATAATAATACAACTAGTGGGACAATACAATAGATTCAAAAGGATGCAATCTTCTCTTATGGACTGCAAGCAGACATGGCCAAGTTGCCAAGATCACTTATCAAAATAACCATAAAATTTAAAAACAACAAATATTTTCTTTTTATAATCATTCCAAATAAAATTTTAGAGAATAAAATATATTATATTATATTGAAATAGAGTAATAGTCAGATAAAATTTTTATAATTAACCACACATATTAACAGATGTACATTTAGTATTTTTTTAATCAGAATACTAAATGAACATCTTTAAATTTCCAAAAATCTAATTTATAATGAAATATTGAGATTTTAGAATTTTATCAGAGAGCATAATTTTACTACTATAAAATTATGATATCTATTAGCATATATTTTTCAAATAAATTTATTGCTCTTAACAAAATGACTTTAGTAAGTAAATTTATATTAATAATACCAGAGTATCACCAATAGATTGCTTGTACAATAGATTTGTTAATTATATCAAGAAATTTCAACAAATTTCTTTATTCAAATTAAGAAATTTTTTCAATAAGCCAATTCTGATTAATACAAATGAGATGGAAAATAATTTGCTTTTATTATGGTATTTATTCAAATAATTTCTCTAAATAATAATAATCCTATTTTCAAATACAGGAAAGTCCCAACTTACAATGCAGATATATTCTTAATTTTAATTGTAATTGAATGGCTTAACTTAAATATAAATTCCCAAAATTTCAATACTAAAAATGGAAGTTTTGCAATAATTAAAACTCAGAATATTCAAGAAATTTTAAAAAGAAAAATATAGTAAATGTTGAATAAATGCCATTCTTTATAATGATGAAAACATTTCTTTCCTATCAACAATTTTATGCATGCACAAATAAAGAAAATACAAATTAAAAAGAAGAGTGACATATATAAAAAATCTCCACCTTACATAAGTAGATCATTCACTAAAACTCTATGTAGATCAAAATATAGGTACTTCAGAGTCACTACTACTGTATAGATTGCTATTTAGTACTAGTATGTTACAAAGACATAATATTAAAAATAATTATATTAAAGAATAAACTGAGTGGATGGTTGCAGAATAAAGCAATCACTTATCTTCTTGGAGGATCCAGATTCAATTCAGTCTCACACTTCAAATTTTTCAGATCAGGGTCCAGGTCCTGCTTGTTAGTTAAAACTTAAAAAGCACATAAAATACATGTGCATATAATAAATGATGAAATTAGGACAAAAATGTTTGTATCTCTGAATTATAGCTTTTTCTGCTTTGATAAGTATATTTTTATTTTAAGAAATCTCTATGTTAAGTACAGATCTACATATGTTTGATTTATATAAGCTAGTGACAGTTTGTAGCATAATTACATTTGTATATGAAATTAAAAAAAAAATAAAATAAACTAAAAATCATTTGTAACTAGAATTCAAACTAATATTTCAGTTAGTTTTGTTGGCATTGAATGGAAGAATTTGGCTTGCTTAAAAGTTTAGTTAGTGCATGATTAGGAGGTAGAAAATGACTTTCATGGTGATATTATATTATTGTAAAAAATTGAGTTTAATTCTTTTTTATAACATATAATATATATATATATACTGTATATATAAAGTAGTATGAGTAATTTACAATTTTTCTGAAATATGTAGTTAAAAAACATTGTGCAAAGCTTTTTAAGGTGAAATTTTTTATAAAAATGCACTATCATTGTAAACATTTACAGAAATATTCTTGAACTGAAATTACCAAGATTTGTACAGTGGTATGATCATTATTATTTGCAAAGCCAATGATGGTGATCATTGTAAATATGAATCAACCTAAGTTGGAGACCTCTGTATTTTATTACTATTCTTATAATGTTAAGCAAACAAATATATATTTTTAAAATTACTTATTTTAATTTCATTTTTTATCTTGCCAGATATTAAAAGATAAGTCTTTTCAAAACTATCAATACCTGTAATGGAATAAAATATAAAAAATGCTTTTACTTTTTATTAATAAAATATTAAATGTATTTTTTTCTGTCATTTATTTATATACAGGAATATATCATGACAAAGAAACATTATCATCATTTTTCATATTAGCTTGATTTTATATTAAATGTCACTATGCTAGTTTCCATAAATTAAGGAACAAACAGAAAAACTATAATAATTTATATTATACTGTGTAATGCTGAGTAAAAATAAACTATGTAAATAATTTCCACAGTTCTTTGTATGTGCAAATTGGTTACATTATAAATGTTGCCATGAAAAGACTGCTTGCCAGTTTGATTTTGAAGTGTGAAAGAAGAAAATACAGACAGCAGAATTTTAGAATATGACTAGTAAATGTGATTTAACTAATGAACTGTGATAGTGAATTATTAGGAGGTTAAAAGTAAGAAAAAATCAGGTAGAAATAGCCAGATGGTTAAATATTAGTTATATTTTGATTCACATGTTGAACCATTTTCAAACAGCATTCCAAAGTATAGCAATGAAAGACCAAGAATTATTAATGCAGTGGATGATCAATATCTTTGGTTTTTGGCTCAAAGGTACAGGAGCACTACTCTGTCACACCTGCAATCAGCCTTGCTACTTGCTACTTCCACTGTGTGCAGAAGGCTTCATGAAGGAGGTCAATCAGCAGTCTACTAATCTGCCTAGCTTTTATCACTATCACAGGAGGGAACATTTTGAAGTGCCAAGACATCATGTCAGTTGAACTAAAATCCAATGGTAGTCCCTCTCTTTACAAATTAATCCAAATTTGCTCTGCTATGATTCCAACAATATTCTGATCTAGAAAGAATCAGAGACATGCTACTTTCCCATCTAATATTCAAGAAAAATACTTATGATGGTGCTTGATATTTTAGCTGGCATTTTGTTAGATGGTTGCACAGACCTGTACATGTTTCCTTAGAGGACATATGAATGCCAGAAGATTACGAATAGAGTCTTAGATCACCACTGTTTTGATAGATATTGATCGTCCCTGCAAGCATAACTGGAGATTTCTTTATAATACATAATGATAATGCTTGGACATATTGAGCCAAGCTGATATTACAATATCTTTAAGATCAAACCATCATTTATATGGATTGGCCAGCCAGATCTTCTAACCTTATTATTATTGAGTATGTCTGAGATGAGGTGCAAAAACTTTTTAAATAAATTATAAAATTGTTCAATAAATTTAATCTGCTTTTAAGGCTCTCTATTATTCAACTTAAATGAAAATAAAAAAGAACAATTTTATTATTCAAACAATAAAATAAAACTTATTGATAATATTTTCAGACACAAAATTCATAGTCTGGAGGCCACAAGCTGACGCTCAATGCAGGGTGGTCTATCGGCCGATGCCCATATGGCCAAACAGACTCTCTCGGTGGAAGCTGAGAAGAGTCCAATTAGGGAGACATACAGCTGCCCTCAATTCGCTTCTGAGACTTTGGGGAGCAGGGCTATAATTAGGGTGTGGCAAAAGCAGCATTCCCCACAGGTGCCGCTTGATTAGGGGCACAAATTTTTTAATTGATTTCCGTTATTTGCAGGCAAATGACTTTTTTCGATAAACGTTTGCAGATATAGTGTTATGTTTTTCTTTCATTTTATTTCTTAGAAGAGGTAATTCAGGGCAAAAGCAGCCAAGTTGTACTCCAAACAAAGGTGCCAGGTCAAGAAGGGGCGCTATTTTTATCAATAAAGTAAAAGTTTACAATGACTCATTGGGTACCTGTATTTTCCTATTTTTTCTCATTAAACAATTTTCATTTGTATTTAATGACTAAACAATTTTTTATTTATACCTACAAATAAAGAATTATCTTACAGCATATTAAAAATCAACTCATTTTGATGGAGATAATTCAGTTTCAGCATTGTTATCTATAAATGAAAAAAATGGGGGGCGCAAGTTTGACCCTTGCCATAGGCGCTACATACCCTAGTTACGGCACTGTTGGGGAGGTCAGAAATGTTTTGCAAAAACAATCATCATTGCTGCCAATTGAACTGATAAGCAATGTCAAACTACATAAAACATTGCTGCAGGTCCTGCATTGCTGTGAGAGGCGACCATACTCCTCCATATTGAGATATTTTGGCTATTTCATTTTCATACACCTTTTCTAGTCTTGTTCTACATATTCTAATTTTTGTAGGAAATTGATGTTTCACATTTACTATTTTTAATCTTTAATATGTAATATAAATATTTTCCTAAATTTTAGAAAAAATAATAATATATTTGTTTAGATATATTAGATTTATTTGTATATGATATTTTTGTTTATTCCTTAATTTAAGGAAACTGTTTTATCATTACCAGCAAAACAGTTCACAAAACTATCTAAGTAAATCCAAAGTTTGACTGATTATATCAGTCAAATATTGTTTTAATATCAATATACAGTATAGTTACTGTTGACTGAATAGTTGTGCCCATGCTGGATTTGTTATATAGAAAATATTTAGCGCACATTTTTAAACCAAGCATTTTCATAAAATACTTTGTTGATTGGAGAAGTTTTAGGCTTAAAAAATTAAGAAATCATCATCCATCAGAATACAAAAATTTCTTAATTTTTGTGTGACTTTTCTATTCTAAATGACTGATTTTAACCTAACTTTGTGACAAAAACATTTATTAAAACACTTATTGATATTTCTTGTATGAAAGTGCTTAGTTAAACACCCCATCATAACCAGATTTTAGAAATAGTATACTATACTGGCACTTATAGTTATAAAAAAAAAAAATCCATTTATAACATATTTCAATTTTTCCTATTTAAAAGAAGAATGTTTCTTTGATTTATAAAATTATATTTTATGACTATTTTATATATACATCTCTTTCATTAAATGAAGAATAAAATAACTATTCTTCACTTATATTGCTACACAAAAACAAAATTTGCATTCAGTATGAATATAAAAATTGTTATAAATTTATGGACAAAATAATTAAAATGCTACATATATTATTTACAATTGACATTATCCAAAAAAATTATATCAAAATTTGCAAACATTAAATTTATGTTCACTTAAACAGATGACTGCAATTTAAATACATGTGATATAGGAAATTTTTAATCATTATAGTTTATAAACTTCCTTTAAATAACTAATTTTCATTTTTTTAACATAAATCAATCATATTTGACTTTGACTTATATAATTCTAGGGAAAATCTATTACAGTATAAGTCAGGGATGGTGAGCCTATGACAGACATGCCCAAAGTGGAATATTAGAAAATTTTTTGAGCATGCAAAACATAGAGTTGCCATATTATTTTTAATTAAATTAATGTTTGGATTAGCATGCAAGGGGTAGGTTTTACAAAAATTTAGCCAATTTTGGCATGCACTCTTAAAGTTTGCTATCTCTGGTATAAGTTAACAGTTTTCATAATAAAATATGGTCTTGAATAATCTGATGTTAGGTATAAATAAAAAAAAATATATCATTATATTTAAATTTTTCATTTTAATAGATATTTTGTATTTTAATAATTGCAATGCAAATACATTCTGTTTTTACATTTGATACAAACTTTTGTAAATTAATTTTTACAAGAAAGTAAAAATCTTTAATGAAAAAATGGTATGGAAATAAAAAAATGAACTTTTGGTGAATAAAATAAAAAAAAATTGAAGAAAAGATGAAAATATCATTGATTGGCACTTTCACAAGCATCAATCCAGTCACTATAAACATCTACTGCTTCTGAAAGATCTTAAAAGAAGTTAAAGATTGTATATATACAATTTGATATTTATGAAATGTAATAGAAAGAATTCTTTTAGTATTTAATATTTAATCAGATATTTAGTCACATTATTATTAAATTATTAATTACTTTATATTATTACTAAGAATAACAAACTCTATTATAAAAATATATATTAATCTAGTAGTCAAGCATTGTTAATTCAATTTATATATAATTTTAGGAGGAGAATAATTGGACTATAACTGATATTTAAAGTATTAAATATCATATTTTATTAAAAAAAATATTATTGTTTGTTAGCAGTTTTGTTACTAGTATAATATTGAAACAAACTTATTAAATTATTGCTGAAACACAAATTTTTAAAATTTATTATGAAGTGATTCAATGAGTAAACATGATTTGTTCTTCAGTGATTACTGAAAAAGTTTCTCTAATGTAAGAAAGTTTTATCATCATTTTCAATAAAAATAAACTTCCCAGTTCAGATGAACTGAATGAAGTTTTTAATGGAAATTATCAGAGTTCATCCATGTGTTTTAGTGATCAAGATTGTTCTACAGGATATTCCTAAAAAGTCTGGTCAAATTTAAATCACAAATGCTACTCATCAAAATAAAAAGTCCATATAAACATGGGTCCAGAAATGTTTCTTTTTGAAACAACATAGAGTGTAAAAGAATAGGCCATATATGTAATCTCTTCAAAAGAAAGCAAAATCTTGGGATTATTTCCAGACATTCACAGATTGTTCTAATAGCTTGCACAGTGTTGTGATTAATGTAAGTTCATTTTATTAAAGGTGATTGTTGATTGTTAGTAAACAACCATCCTGAAACTAGTAGGACTATTAAATTGTATGCTTTTGCACCAGTTATCTTAAAAAAAAAGAAAGAAAGAAACATTTTCAAACCCATGTTTATAAGGATTTTTTTTTTGTTTTGTTTTGTTTTGATGAGTGATTTAAATTTAGCCAGACCTTTTATGAACACCCAATATATTATATTTTAATTCCATTTACATATAAATAATTAAAATGTAAAAATATAAAATAAAATTTACTGTACTCTGCCTACTGTTAATTATTTTGTTTTGTGAGAAAAAGTACTTAAAATATCCTCTCCATTATTTCTAGAAAGCACCACTGACAAGAAGTTAGCCAATAAATAAAGTGATTACATTAGTGGAATGAATGATAGCAAATGTCAATTAGTAGTGAAATGTAATAAACAAAATTCAAAATCATAATACACACAATAATATCTTTAATAAACAAAAAGATATAATAGAATACAAATGGATTATAAAAAGCTCTTCATAAATCACAACAATGTACAATTGAAAATAAACATTTCAAAGAGGCAGTTTACAGATGCTTTGGCAGCCAATTTGGATGCTGTTTGCAATACATTCCACAGCAATAAAGTTTTTGTGGTTGTTTCTGATGTTATTAGTTTATCACATACTTGGCATTTAAATAACTTTCCACATCTGCCTAAAAACAACAATAAAACATTTGATTCATTTTTATGATAAGAAAAGCTTTGTAAACTTTAGCATTTATTTAAATGATAACTTTGTGTGTATGTCTATATAGAGCTATTCTGGAAATATGTTATCTTTCTTTAAACTTTTTTGTGATATATAATATGTCTGAACAATCATTTGAAAGAATTAATGTGGATTAACTGTCATAAAGAAGAAATAAATTTCTGTTTTTGGCTATCCACATATTAGTCAAACTATACAGAAATAATGGAGATAAAACTTTAAATGCTTTTTTCTCACATCCAAGTGATTAAACAAAATATAGTCACTTCTTGACTTATGTAAATTAGACATTACATAAAATATCTTTCATAAATTTTTTAACTTCTTAAGATATATAGCAAAAATAGTCACTGTGTTTGCATGTTATAAGTTCAAAAATGTTGATTTACAATCAACATGTTAATTTATCTATGTTTTGTGTTGTTTGTTAATTTTAAGTACAGTCAATTCTTGCTATTCGCAAATTTTTCGTGAATACTAAACCATTATGCCTATGGGAAATATAGTTAGGTTCTTGCAAACCTTTCTTCCAACATTTTCATATTTGGTTTGTGTGTGTTTTTTGTTTACAGACACCTTATTTAATATGTATTACATTACTTACAAATAATTACAGTATATGCAGTGTATAGTACTAAATACAGTATTATAATTACAGTAATCTTTATTTAATTTTTAAAAACATTAATTATGTAGTAAATAAAATCTTATTTTTAATTGATAGTTTTTTGATGTTGCAAGATGTTTGATGTGATGGCTGACACACTGTCCTTCAGAACTGCGTTGAAAACTGCGTCAGTGTTGTCTGTGTCGCTTTCTGCCTCAGATCTTTTAAAATTTTGGCATAAGGAGCAAATGTATAGAAAGTTAGGCACCTAAATTTGAAGCTGCATTCATGCATAGGGGCACATTCCTCTATGGGACTTGTGGATGATATGAACAAGCTTTTGGCCTATCTGCAGTCTGTGGAGTGAGCAAGGATAGGTGATGAGAAATTTTCTGTCAAATCGATTCAGAGACTACATTTGGTAACAAACAACATCCTTTATTAGAGAAAGAGAGAGAGTTTACATTGGTAACATTATTTTTGCTGCTCAGCAGGAGTCTACGAATAAGCGTGAAAGTTCCATGAACAACGAGAATCGACTGTATCATATTACTGTTATAATATTTATATGGAATTGTCTCATTTTCAGTAAGAGAACAATATGGTGCCATAAGGTTGCATAGCTGCAATTATTGTAATCACTTAGCTTTAGGAATTTTTAATCCAGAATTTTTACTAAAAAATTATTTTTATAACTTGCATAGACACAAAACATAATCCTTATGTAAATTAAGAATGGATGTACTTTTATTTTGCATTTTATATTTTATCATCATTGTAAAATAAATTTCATTTTGATTTCATCATGTGTTAAGAAATATTATAATACTATATCAGATACACACACAAAATGTTCATGAAACAGCAATTAAGAAAAATGCACATAATGTACTAAAGCAATAATATTTTAATTATTGTACAAAAATATGTAAGAAAAGAATAATTGAAATAAACAATGATACTAAAGCAATGTCTCATTTTTTCTTTTAGCTGAAAGTAAAATTTGGTGTATATAATCAAAACACAAGTAAAACTCTCCAGTAAACATATTAAAAAATCAGGTTTGTATTATTTTTAAGAACTATGATTTTAATAATTGCTACAAGATAAAATTTTTTCTTCAAACATAAGATTAAAAGGAAATTTCAGCAGTTTCATTATGTTAAAAAAAAGATCTATAGGAAAAAATTCATACATTTCATAAAGAACATGATTTAATTCATAGCTTTTTGAATTAAACATCTATAATGCTTTAATGAATTTTAAATTCATTATTATTATTACTAGTACATTTTATAATATAATTTTAGGGTGCATATGGATATGTTCTTTAAAAAGTTGGATTGTGAATGTGTTCTTTAAAAAATATATAATGAATCAATAAAAAATCAATTTTTTTCCATGAGGATTAACATTCTGAACACAATCTGCACTACTGCATAAGATCTAATTTATTTTCTAATATAATATTTTTATATAATATAATATTTTAGACTTATTAGAAACAATTTTATTTACTTTCTAGTCATGATACCACTGATATAAAATAAACTAACTCATTAATCATGTTATTTTTTAAATGATTACAAATAAGTTTTTAATCATTAAACTATTGTAATATAAAAAATTCTACTATAAATAATAAACAAAGTCCTGGTTCAGGAAACCAAAATAACACATAACAACAAGCATACAAGTCGAATCAAAGATTTTTTTTATTATAAAGTACTTTTGTGTATTAACCCATCATAAGCTAATATCTAAAAATAATAAAAAAAATATTTTTGGTTAAATTTATAAGTTTGTTGTTGTGTGTTATTCTGCTATAAATTTACTATTTTATTGTTATTGCTATTAAAAATGGTAAATTAAATTTTATCTATATATGATATTGTGAAAAATAAAAAAATTTTACTGAAAGAAATTGAGAAATACATACAGTGATACCTCGGTTCACGAACATAATCCGTTCCTTGACCCTGTTCGTGATCCGAATCTTGATCATTAGCCATTTCATATTTTATATTATTGGTAAAAAATTTTATTTTTCTATCAGTTAAGTAACTTTTAAATAGAAGATAAATATTTGGTGGGCAGTTATTGTCATTTAGGGCAGCAAGGACCGCAGGACTGCCAAGTGTTATTAAAAGCCCCTTTAAAGTCAAGAACTATGACAATAATATGTTTGTTTATTTTGGCCATATTAATATATTTAAGAACATTATTAATAGCATCAGAGGTGTTATATCCTTTACGGAAACCAAATTGATTTTGATGATAAAAATTATTTTTGTTGAGAAACCAGTTAATTCTATTTATAATGCATTTGTCAAGAACTTTACCTATAACAGAGAGAAGATTTATTGATCTATAAGATGAAGATAAGATTGGATTGGTACCTTTTTTATACAGAAGTCTGATTATGGCCGTTTTCCATAGAGTTGGAAAAAATCCAGTCTTAAGACAACAGTTAAGTAATATGACAAAAGTCATAGGAATAGCATTGAAAGCATGTTTGGCCATATCACCACTGATACCATCAATGCCAGGAACTTTATTACTAGGAATTTCCAGGAAGACCCTTTTAATTTCATTAATAGTAAATAACCGGTCATTATAACCAATGGGAATAGATGTAGCTTTCATTTTAATTTCATTTTGATAATCATTATCAGTATCAGATAACGTATTATTAATGATAGAAAAATGATGATTTAATATAGTTTCTATAGTATCATTTAATGTGATTGTATGATTCTGATCAGGAATGATAACAGAAGTGGGTAAGCAAGATTTTTTATATTTATTAAAAGCTATATGATAAGGTTTTGTCCATGGTTTATTGTAGTGCACTGCACAGCAATATTTGCACCAAGCTTCATTTCTCATTTTATTTATAAGTGTTTTATAGTTATTGAAACTGTTTATATATTCTCTATGATATATGTTTTTTAAATTATCATCAGTTTCTCTTTTGTATTTATTCCTTAGTTTATTAACTTCCTTTTTGGTCCTATCTAGTTCATTGTTCCACCAAGGATTTCTTTTATCTTTACATACAATTTTAATTGAAAAATCGTAATAAGTATTAATTATACATTTGATCAATTTGATCAACAACTGAATCTAGATGTTGTTAACAGAGAGAAGATTTATTGATCTATAAGATGAAGGTAAGATTGGATTGGTACCTTTTTTATACAGAAGTCTGATTATGGCCGTTTTCCATAGAGTTGGAAAAAATCCAGTCTTAAGACAACAGTTAAGTAATATGACAAAAGTCATAGGAATAGCATTGAAAGCATGTTTGGCCATATCACCACTGATACCATCAATGCCAGGAATTTGATCAATTTGACAAACCCAATTGTATTTAAGAAATTCTTCAAAAATCTCCCAGTTAGTTTTATATTTGGTATTGATAGCATTAGAATCATTATTATAAGTATTATTTATTTGAAAGTTCCAAATTATATATCTATGATCACTAGCTGTAATGTGATCAACAGTTTCACAATGCAGTATATAATTTAAGGCAATTATATTGCACAAGGAAATATCGATCCAACTTTCTCCATTTTCACTGGAGAAAGTAGAAAGATTACTTTCATTGAGAGAAAAGAGGCTAAATTCAGTCATTAGTTCAGTTAGTTTAAATCCTCTATTATCCTCGAAGGAACTATGCCAGATAGGGGATTTGGCATTAAAAGCACCTCCCAAGAAAACCGGTTTATTGTTAATATTGAATAAAACTTTTTGTAATTCATTGAGAGCTTTGTCAAAGTCATCGTCTGGTGAGCAATAGAAGGATATAGCATACCACTCTATATTATAGCTAGTGATATTAACAGTGGTTATATATTTATTAAAGAACTGGCTAATTAAAATAACATCAATATTTTTATTAAGAAGTATTATGCTAGTTTAATCTCAAATACCATATCAATTGATGGATATACATTAGAATTACCGAATAAGTAAATTTTATTTATTATTTTATATGGTTATTGTATGAAAAGCAAATCAATATCATTTCAGCAAAATTAAGAGCAGAAGAAGTAGCTGCTTTACAGCATTGTAAATTTATTTGTAACATTTTAAATTTTTTGTTTCTTTGGTTATAAGTGTATATATTAGAATTTTTAGCTTGAGTAGTACTAGTTATAGCTGAGTATGAATAATTGTTTATTATAGAGAGAGTTAACAACAGCACTCATTAGCAGTCAAACAAACTTGTTAACTCTCTCTATAATTAAATACCTATACAACGCAGTAAGATTTCTCCTAGCAATAATTGTATGTTGTTACTATTCATAATTTGTTCTTTTAATTCTTTGTTCTTTTATTTTCTGGGTAATATTGCAGTTTTTAGAGAATGCATTATGGTTGTGTTTGTAATATTCTTTTATTAAGGTTTGATTAGCTTTAACACAATTAATGCAGAGTGGTTGTTCATTTAATCTAGTACATTCTTTAAAGCTATGATTGCCACAGCATTGACTACACATTTTATTTAATTGGCAATCTCTGGCAAAATGACCATATCTGCAAAAATTTAAAACATTGAGTGATTGGTATATAATCATCCACTCTTATCATCGACCATAAAATAACAATCTTTTGAAGGGACATCATTATTTTTCTTATATAGGGAGGTACAGTAATAACTATATGTCAATAATTTATGCTAACCTTTCCTTTAATAATTTCAGTTCTTACTTTACAATTTTTAATAAATTCTTCTTTATTAATCTGGTTATTTATGTTTGCATTTTGATGATAAATGTTATCTAATACGTCTGTATCTTTAATGTAATTAGGAACATTTAATAAAATGAGATCAGGATTATTATTGGATAGTAATTTAATTTTAATTTTACCACTTAATGAAGGAAGAAAGTTTTGTTGAGTCATTTGAATTATTTGGATAGTAATTTAATTTTAATTTTAATTTTACCACTTAATGAAGGAAGAAAGTTTTGTTGAGTCATTTGAATTATTAAATTGAAAGTAGACTCCATTATTTTTCGTATTTTTAATTCTTTTTACCAGGATCCAGGTTTTGTGTGATCTCATCTGTAATATGTTGTATTGTTAAATTTTCATCATTTTGTTCATTACTTTGTATTAGTACAGCATGTTCACCAGTGGATATATTGCTTATTTTATTTATCATTTTGCTAGTTGCACTAGTAATGCTGTTAATTTTAGATTTAGCAACAATATCAGAATAGAGAACAGTATTATGACTTTTAGGTTCATCCTTGTTTATACCCTTAACAATTCCTAATATCTGATTAACACATCCAAACATATGCTTAGCTAGATCTCTTATTTCTATCCTTTCCTCTTTTTTAATAATACAATTGGTAGCCTCAGGACAAAGCAATAGAATACGATCAAAATGTTTGGCCATTTCTTTGAAAATAATATTTTCAATTTTGTTATATTTGTCAATGCTGGAAAACATTGTAGAATTGAATAATGATTAAGAATATTAAAATTATAAAATGACAAGAATGAAAAAAAGGGGAAAGGAACTTAATAAGAAAAAAAATGAAAAAGTGTTCCAGTTACACTTAAAACAAAAATGAAAATAGGAATTTCACTACAACCCTCAAGAAACCAAAGAGAAATTGGAAACACCGAATTCAAGAATGGATAAGCAAGCAAATATTTAAATATTATATAAGGTTTCAAAGTATCTTATATAAAAATAGTATTACTATTAATTACAAAGTCTTTTCAATTAGGTTGCTATTAGAAAAAGAATGTTGGCAAATTGCCAATAGTTACAAAGTTTATAGAGATAAAAACAGTCACCTTATGATGGGGACAGCCTCCAGCAGGGCATCACTAGTGTCACTTTATTCTTTAAGTATTGTACTATCAGATGATGATAAACTTCACCAATTAAATATTAACCATCACTTTTACCAATAATAATAAGAGCACCACTGATATAGATCTTGAAGCACAACAACTATTTACAAACCATCACCATTGAGTAAATTCTATTAAAAAAAATAAGCATGAAGAAGAATTATGGAATATAGTAAAACCCCACTTAATGCTGCTCTGTTTAACGCTGTTTTGCTATAATGCGGTTTTTTCAAATTCTATATTTTTTATTGATTCACTTTGGCACGGTTTTTCAAACCGCACCAAAGTAAATCAATAAAAAATCTGAAATCGCAAGAATTTGTTACTTTGGTATTCCTATGCCATCTCGCAGTATGTTTGATATCAGTGCAGTGCAGTATATATGAAAGTCTGCTGCGATCACAGTTCATATTTATGATCGGTCATTAACGTTATTTTGCAGTAATAAAAATAACAATTATCCCATTTTAGTTTTAACTAGAATACTTTTACTTCAAACTATAGCCCAGTTCCTCAAAGTTAGAAAGTTTTTTCATTGATATTTTTGTCAAAACAAGTTTTAGTGAATACAAATTGATATTAGCAATAAAAAATGTCTATAATTAATGTAATGCAATAATAATAATAATACATGCTATAAAATAAAATTAAAAAAAAATGCTACATATATTTTTTTATTCACTGCTCTGTTTCACCTATTCCTATTATTTACATGTTAAGATGACCTCGTTTAATGCTGTTTTGTTTAGTGCTTTGTTTCTTTGGACTAATAGATATTTAGAAATACAATAAGACCCTGTGTTAAACGGGGTCTTACTGTATTTCTAAATATCTATTAGTCAAAGTAAATTAAAGATTTTTGTCCATTGTCTTTTTTGTCAAGAAATAATTTTTCAGTTGAAATGACAATATTTTATTAAGATTTTATTAATTATAATAATACTTATTTTTTATTATTAGCAAAAATTTCAGTAATTAAAATAATTAAGATTATTTTTTACCTATTGATAACACCCAAGTCATTTTTCAAACGGAAAATTCTTGGTTTTGGATTTCCAGGTTGAGGAAGTGGAGTAACAGATCCAATTTCTACAAATCCAAAGCCTGCTTTAAATATGCCTGGAAGTGTTTCACAATTTTTATCAAATCCTGCAGCTAAACCAACTGGATTATTAAATTTCAATCCCCATAATGATGTTTCCTAAAAGAGATATTTTACAGAACATTTTGTATTTTTTTTTTGCAAAATTAGTCATAAATTATCTAAAATACTTACCAATATTTCAGAACTGAATGATTTTGTTTTAGGTATCAATCCAGCTTTTGCAATAAATATTCCAAATCTATGTGCAGTTTCTGGTTCTAAAAGATTATGAACTGTTGGTAAAACAATATCACTATAAAATTTAGGATTACCAGTGTATAAACCAATTCCAGCAAACATTGCACATCCTCCAGTTGCCACTATTACTAGACTTTTCATTTTTTTCTGAAATATAAACAATGTAAACTTATATCATGCATGAAATTCATTTTTTAGTTCATGATATTTTCTATGTAGTGCCTGAGAAGGCCAAGAAAGCTGAAGAAATTATTATATTTTAAATGTAAAAAATTTTTGTGTTTATATTTAAAATAATCCCTCTAGAATAAGAAAAACAACTGAAGTGTAAATAGTTCATTATACAATATGATATATAAGTAAGTCCACACAATATGGAAATGCAATCACTTCTTTTAAATAAAATAAACAAAGGAAGTGAATCTTTCTCTTCCCCAGGAAAGGTGAGGCCAAAAGTACCTAAGTGGCCTGGGATGAGAAGAGAGGAAGTAAAACACAGAGAGTCAATTGCTGGACATTGAAACAGTGAGAAGTGAAAAAAAGGTGGCTATGCATAGGTGAAGAAAAAAAAATGTTTTGTGCTATCAGTCCATCAACACCAAGATACGATCACAGTTACAATGCATCTGCCAAAAGAAATGTCTCATTTTATTTTACTTTACAGAATTTAACATCCTAAGGAACTGTATTGTGAACTAGGACTGACATATTATATTAATCAGTAATTATATGTTCTTGAAAAGTGATGGACTTCATTTCTTTATTAATTGTAATAAGGCATTTATTCTCGTGTATCTGTGTTTTTTTTCTATACACATTGAATTGTAAAGTTTACTCTCTCTCTTTACCTCATTAAATAAATCTTTGATTTGATTTTTGTTTTGATTTTTAAGTTCTCTCTGAATCTCTTATATAAGGATGGGTGAATAGTGGGTTTTTCCAATCACTGGAAAAACCACTATTCACCAGTCCTTACTCATAAACTCCCAAACTTACATATATATTAATTATTCCACTTATGTAAGTAAATATTTTTTAAGATTTTGAAATATTTCTCTTAAGATCTGAATAGAACCTTAAAAACACTAGAGAGATTGGATCCAGACCCTAAGAGCAAAATAGATAAAACAGCAATAATTGCCTATTTTCCAATGTGTCCTTTATTTTGGAATGAATAAAGATAAGGGATTAAAATATATATCAAATTTCAAATAAAAATATTATTCTGATTTATGTATTTTCAGAAATGAATCATGCTTTATATATTAAATATTTTTTTAATTTATAAAGCATGATTTATTTTTGATTTTTCATGATTTTCTTTCATTTATAAAATAACAAGTTTGATAATTAAAAAGAAAGCTCTTTTACAAGATTATATAAAACTTTCTTCTAAAATATTTTTGGCATTTCAATGTCCTATTTTCAGTGATTCCCATTCAGTGGAATGTTATAAAGTTTATAATCAGTTGCACATTTAGTTAAAACTAAATGTGCAACTGATGATGGTATTTTATTACCGAAAACGTTTTTGTAAATTTCGCAATAAACTGAGTTATTTTCACTGCTTTGATGTGCTTATGTTGGAAATATAATACAGAAAATATAGCAGTCTAGTAAGTTGATCTTTATTAGTTATAAAGTTTTATATAATCTTGTAAAAGAACTTTGTTTATTTGTCAATAGTGAAACAAAACAATTTTACATAATTTAATTATGCATCGCAATTACTTTATATGGAAAATACATAACTTACTATAAATCTTGTTCTTGAATACATTATTGAAATATTTTCAAATTTAAATGTGATCTATAAAAGATTAGAAAAATTCTTTAATATTATCATTTTTTAAAACAGTTCAATCTTAAATAATAATAATAAATATATATATTTATTCAATAATAGAACCTTAAAAACACTAGACAGATTGGATCTAGACCCTAAGAGCAAAATAGATAAAATAGTAATAATTGCCTATTTTCCAATGTGTCCTTTATTTTGGAATGAATAAAGATAAGGGATTAAAATATATATCAAATTTTAAATAAATATATACTTATATATATTATTGTTTACAGAAATTGCAATAAATATGAACATTGATTGTTAATCATTTTATTAAAATGACAGATTCAAACTATGAATAAGAATATAATATTTTTATCATCTAAAAGTTTTGACTAAGTCATTGTTTACTTTTAAGCATTCAGATATGATTTGGACAAAATTATATAACAAAGATATATTTATATTTTGTAATTCTTATCAGATATGACAATATGCAAATATATGAAATTGATTTCACAAAAGAACATACAATATATTAAAATTCATTAGATAGTAATAAAAATATAGCTATAATAACTTACTGTAATTGCATATAAATACACAAAGTTAAATTTATTATTATCATTTGATTATACAGAAGACTGCCATTTTTTCAAATACCCAGAGGCTAGTTTCAATTCAGTTAACCACTTTTCCAAATAATCAATGATTTGTTGGGATATGTCTAAATGTTTTATTTAATGCAAAAAATGACAGATTTGTGTTTTCCATAATTACTGCCATTATTTCATCTGATATAATTCAATTATTACCTATATTTTAAGGAATACTACTATTGTACATAGAATATATTTAATCTGACAATAATAGAATACAGAATTTGTCTGATCATGTTATTTTCAGATGAGGAGCATTCCCTTATAATCTATATCAGGATCTACGGGATGAGCATGAAACATTCCATTATTTTTCTCAACAGTTAAGTGTATATATTTGTATTTTCATCACAATTTTCTGCATAATAAATTTTTCTTTGTGATAACATCAGTGGCGTAGCATAGATTTTTGCTACCTGGGACAGATGCCAAATATCCCGCACCTCCCCCAGTGCCCCCAAAAAATATTATATTATTATAAAGATAAAATTTTCTAGAGGGAGGAAAATATTAAGCTGCAAAGAGATTTTTTCTCCAAAATTTAAAATTCTTACAAACTAGAAAACAAAATTTATTGCGAAAACACGTTTTAATTCTGAATATAGGAATCCCTTGATTAGTGCGCTTAATAAATCCTCGCAATGCACTGCATATATAAAAACTGCACTAATCAAACTAAAAAAAACCAATGGGAATAATTATAATAAATCCTGGAAAATATCAAAATTATAAACATGTATTTTCAGAAATCCATTATTTTACATCAATTTCAGAACATAAAATGAAAGAAGCAAAACTAATAAATTAAAAAAAAAAAAGAAAATTCTTATAAAAAAGATTTTGCATCTGACCCATAAACATGCCTTAAAAGCAGGGCCACCAAGAGAAATTTTCGAGGCCATGACAAGTGTATGGTCCAGACCCCACTTAAAATAGTACATCACTTTGGTTTAATAAAAAAAATCATATAAAACATTAAACATTTACTGTATAATAATTCCAAAATTTGATACATTATATAGCATACAAAATACAAACACTAAATAAAAAGAAACTTTTTAAATTTTTATGGCCTCATCTGAGGCCAAAATAATTTAAAAATCTTTGATGAGAGATAAATAAAAATTTTAAAATCGTTGTGTATCAAAATACAGTACTGTTATGTTTGTAATTTATTTTGGCACAACTGCTTTGGGTGATAGATAGTGTGCTCTTATGGTGGCCTGCGAACTATCAAACATGTTGTGTGACACATCTGGGCTCAACGATCGGACCCTCTTCGATGCCGGGCCTATGACAAAAGTCTCAGATATCACCCTCTCTCGGCAGCCCTGCTTAAAGCAGTTTCTTCTTTTTCTTCTTTCTTTCCTTTAAAATAATTCTGGATGGATCAAAAATGAAGCAATAATAGTGAAGAGTGATTCAACGAGTGAGAGAGGCATGTATGTGTGTGTGTGCGTGCATGTGTTCAACTGTCCCTTTATATTTTTGTTTTTGGTTTACCAAATCACATCAGTGGAGAGAAAGGTTTGAACTCATTTATGATCTTATTTGGTCAAGTTGCACCTCCTCTCTTCCACTGGGATTAGCAGGTGGACCTTATTGACAGGATATTTTCTTATATTTATATAATATTATTTTTCCTCAGATCTCCAGACTTGGATCTTGCAGCTGTTTGTAATTTGATCATTGTTTCTTTTCTCAAGGCATTGTTTATGGTTTGTTTGACAGTTATAAAATTCCTCTGTCTCCCCTCCAACCTAAAGTATCATTTACAGTTAAACTTTCCCAACTGAATTGGTTAGTTTTTACAGTTTAAACTATTGCGTCACACCTGCAATCTAAAGTCCTCGGTATGGAACATAAATTTAGTTTCCAATTTTTTTACTACCAAAATAAGTTTATAGACTATTGATTTGGAAATTTTGGGGGCCCCTTGTTGATGGGGGCCCTAGGCAATTGCCCTTTTTGCCCATAGGATAATGCACCACTGCTTGTGTCTCCTTACTTTAGGTAAGCAAGGTACTTATATTTGTCTATACTCTGGAAAGTTGACACTTGCTGATCTCACATCTAAGGCAATATACATCGACAAAAAACGAAATTTGCCAATCCAAACTGTTTTTAGAAACGCAAGGAGTTGTGCACGTGTTGCTAAAAGACAACACTTTATGGCGAGTAATGGGGCATATGTTTTGTGCAGTCACAGTAGATAGCTACTGTGCAAAATATTGTTGTGGACGTTTTCAGCTTCCCTATTTTTGCGGAGTTAGATCTCCTCCTAGTTTTCTTAATATTAATTCAACGATAGAAATTTTGCTGCCCCTAGCAAAGTGCCGCCCGGAACAGGCGCCACCTTTGCCCCCCCTATGCTATGCTACTGGATAACATATATGTGGAATGTAAAATTTTGATTGCTTATTAAATGTAGAAGTAATGTACAGCAACTCCCTGACTTATGTAACAGTTACATTTTTGGAACTTTACATAAGCTGAAAAAATATTTTTTTAATAATTATTAAACAACAAAAATTCTGAATTAAAACTCCCAAAGATAAGTGGACTACAATGATAGCATCTACAGAATATTAGGGCATTATATTGTTCCCTAACTGAAAATGAGACAATGCCATATGAAACAATTTCATATCAGTAATATGAAGTGTTAATAATGTAAACTAATATGTTTGAACTTGTTACCTATAAATGCAATAGCTATTTATACAATATATCTGAAAAATTATAAAAAATATTTTACATAAAGTTGAATTCTATAGTCATGTATTTCATAAGTCAGGGAATGGTGAATTATAAAATATCTATATTTTTTTTTGTGAAATATGCAATTTTATTTATTATTTTGGAGAATGTGCTTGTTATTAACTAAAAAATATAACAATTTTGTTAGAAAAATAAGTTAAGCCTATGCTAATCATTTCTGTTTTATAGAAAAATCATTCAACAAAATTTAAAAAAATACTTATTTGTTAGAAACATTGTTTGGTTTTATAATTTTATCTTTAAAAGGCAATATTTTTTGACATTTTAAATAAATTAAGCAAAAGTAGACTTTTATTGTTGAAAATAAGTGTTTAAAAAATGATTTTGCTTAAAATCAGAAAAAGAAATAATGAATAATATAATCATATGTTTTTCTAAATAAGTTATTTTTATTAATATAAGAATTTTATTCAAGTGCTAATTATATTTTTATAATATGAACTTCAAAGGATTTATTCCAAATAAAATTACCGTTAGAGTTTCAAGAGTTATAATTAGGCTTGTAGTATTAGGATTATTTGCTAATTATATTTTGAAACAAACTGCACAATCTAATCATGCACAACTGAAATGTTGTACACCATACAAAATTCTTTAAAAATTTGTTTATTGTCAAATATTGAAAATATTTTTGGAAATTTTTCAGAACTCAAAAAATATTTCATAATTAAATTATAAAATACATATTTATATAATAATTCATCCTACTATTAATAATCATCAAATTAATTACAGCACAAAAGTAGGAAATTAACATAAGTTTATTAAGATAACGTTTTCAGCTATTCTATAGCCATCGTCAGTCAAACGTATAAATGTGTTCTATTAATGCAATAGAATTTATAAAATACAAATTGCAGTATAAAATATTAAAATTTAAATTAAATATAAATAAATATATAAATGTTAAATTTTAGTAAATAAAAATAAGAAAAAATAATAAAAATAAATATACAAAATGAATAAATAAATAAAGTACAAATAAAAGTGACAAAATTAGGATCGTGGACTTTTCTTCATAAGCCATTTCCAGGCTGAAGGTATAAGAGTGGGATCGTTTTTATTGATAGCCGTGGAATTGTGTTGACATTTTTCTATTTCGATTGCTTCATATACGTAACCTTCGTATTTATTAGGAATGCATTTTAGAAGTGTAGTATTACTCCAATCAATGTCTAAATTATATTCAAGGAAACGTTTTGTGAGAGCCGTGGTGGTATTCTGATAATGTAGGCTTTGTTTGTTATTTCATCCTAGTTTTAAGATTACGGGAAGTATATCCTATGTACGCTTCAACTTTGTTGAGATCTAGATTTTTCAGGGGGATTTTATAAACACGTGGCTGGTTGATAAAGGGCGTATTGTCTTTGTCATTACGCAGCAAATTGAGGAGTGTGTTTTTCCATTCAAAAGCAAGCTTACAACCAGTACAACGCTCAATCATTTTACTTAAGACTCTAACTTTTAAAGACGATAAATGCTATGGAGTAAAAATAGCAAGGAACGAATAACTGTTGTCCTTTGTGCCAATATGGTCTGGAAAATAAAAACTTAAGATTTTGCTTTATAGTTAAAGCGAAGCAGCCATTTAAAGGAGTGAAGTCATTAGAAGTTGACTCTGAATACAATAAGAAATCATGGATGACAAGTAAGATTTTTGAGAAGTGGTTGATTAATTTTGATAAAAAAATGATAAAACAGAAAAGTTGTTCTTTTCGTAGACAACTATCCTGCACATCCTTCTATAACAAAAAAAATTATCCCAATTTATATCCAGGTCAACGATTAAGAACGAACTTTGTTAATGCATTTAACACCCACCGACGTACAAGTATTGCAGCTGAGGAGAGAAGGACTTACTTAAAAGTAGAGCGAACAAGACTATGGCTTAGAGAGAACCATTTAATTTGCACACGTGAAGACAAGACGAAGAGAATCGTCATCATGCCATCTGTTCAATATAATGATATGTTAACGGACTATTTGACTACATCTGATGCTATACTGCTACCAGATGACCCAACACCTAAGTTGCAAAATCGCCTTACTACCTTATTGCGTAAAAAAGACTTCCCTTCTTGCTGGTACTGTAAACCCTTGCCAAACCCAGCTTGCCCACCACTCTATGCTTTTATCAAAACTCATAAACATCCGATTTCCATCCGCCCTATGGTCGATAAGACATTATCACCCCTGACCCCGCTTGAAAGAAAGTTAGCAAAATGGTGTAACCGATTGTTATGCTCTTACCCTCTAACAGTATCTTCTTCCACACAATTTATCCAGCGTCTCTCTTCTTATACATTGGATGATGATGATACCATGGTAGTTGCCAACTTTGTCAGTTTATTTCCATCCATATTAATTCAACCAGCATGTATATGTCTGTACCGTTTCCTTCTGGAGCATACATCGGGTTTAAATGTCTCGGCTGCTACGTTAAGAGACGTCTCTCATCTCTTGTTATATAACTCCTTTTCCTTTTATGGAGATCGCTTTTATAGGCAAACTAGAGGAGTCCCTATCGGAGGCCCTATGGCCGGAGTTATAGCGGAGCTAGTGGTCAGGAAATGCGAACAAGAAGTCTCCTCTGCATTACATAATAATGTTAGATTCTTTAGCAGGTATGTGGATGATTTATTTTTTATTTATAACGGCTCATCTAATGTAGATTTTATTCTTGATTTGTTCAATAATCAGTCCCTTGGATTGTGCATTAGTTTAAAGCAGCACTCTGCTAATAATGTACACTTCTTGGATGTTAATATCACTATATCGAATAAGAAGTCAAATCATTAAGTTGGAGTTTTACAAACTGTAAGCCACCATCACTGCCGTCAGGGGGCCGCAAAAAGACAATTCAAACAAAATATCACTTAACTGCTATACTACATTAGAGAAAATTCAGGTTTCTATATAACGAAGTTTCTATATATTGAAATTTTTCTAAGACACCTTCAATTTTGATATATGGAGGTCCGACTGTATATATATATACAAGCAATAATCATCCAAAAAATTATTATGATAAGATTTAAAATCATTATTATACAATATACAGTGTATAATGATATTTTTATATCTTACCATAATAATTTACATAAATTTTACTTATAAAATACTTCCAAGAGCATAGTTTTCAACAAATGAATAACTTTTGTAATCCAATAATTTGAAAAATTTACAAATAAAAAATTTAATCAATTACCCTGAAATATGATTGAGATACAAAACATGAAAAGAAAGTATCCTTTAATATTTTTTGTATATAAATAAGAATTTTTAATCAAATAAAACCAATTTGACCAAATAAATTTTTAAGAACTAAAACTCTAGTGAATAAAAAATAATAAGTCATCTTTTTGTCAGAATCTATCAATTTAAATGTTATTATAATCAAAATAGTGTGTGAAATTTTATCAATCTAATACAGTTAAATCCTCAACTTATGTAAGTGGATCGTTCTGTGAAACTTTACATAAGTCAATACATATGTTGGAGCATATAGTACTAAAATGGTACTCTAGACTGTATCACAAAGACATAACATTAAAAATAGTTATATTAAAGAATAAGTTCATAAGTCACATGGTAAAATATCACTTACCAACTCTGGAGATCTGGATTCAATTCCTTGTCCTCAACTTCCAATAGGGTTTTATTCAGAGTTTAAATTATTTACTATAAAATATTTTTTTTTTGTCACTTGTATATCTTCACTTAATTTTAAAAATTATCACTTCAATTTAATATTTGCCACTTGGATTTCATATCTGTCACTTGAATTTAATATATGTCACTTCAATTTAATATTTGTTATTTAGATTTAATACTTTCTATTTAAATTTGTTAATTTCCACATGGATATACTATTTGTCCTTGGAGTTTATTATTTACAACTTCGATTTAATATTCGATGCCTGGCTTCATTCTTTATTACATGTAATTATTGTATATAAGGAATTTTATTTATTTATTTATTTAATAGGTAATGCTATTACATCAAGAATTACTATTTTACTTATTTAGATGAAATGCTAAAAAGCTTCTTCAGTCTAATAATTATTCCTACCATATGTTTGCAGATATATTTTTTGAAAAATACTGAACAATCACATTGTACAGCTAAAACGTTGCCATCATTAGGAAAAATGACATTATAGTTACTGAATGAATTCAATTTAAATTCATCAAATGTTTCAAATGAATAAACTTCTCTCTCTTAATATTTCAATTTTTTTGAAAGAAATGTACAAGCAACTTGTATTTGATGACAATGATATACTATCTATTTTTTCATCTTAGACCAATTGTAGGCATTTGTCCAAAACATCTAATAGTGGTACAGTTGGTTCTGTTTTAAATAGCTTCAACCCATTACTATAATTTTCAGACCATTGCTTAATGTATTCAAAAATTAAAGTTATGAAAAGAGATACTGGCAATTGTTCTCTTATTTTCTTGTTTAATCACTTTATTGAAACCTTTTAAGGCATTGTTAATGCTGGGAATAACATTACAAATGCCTTCAAACCAGTTACAATTCCATTCTCTGATAAAATATATGAATGAATGAATGACCATTGCAGATCATGTGCAGCACATACAGAATACCTCAAATATTAAATCAAAGTGAAAAATTTTATATTAAAATAACAAACATTAAATCTAAGTGGAAATTTTTCTTTTATTTCATAGAGCAGGAATTGGTGGCAAAAATATTTATTTTTGTTTCATTTTATTTTCTTTTTATTGTAATAGTAATATTATAGCATTATACACATAGCAAAACAATTAATTATATTAGCATTTGCAATTTTTTAAGTGATATTCTTGAATTAAATTTTTTGCATTTCAATTTATTTTATAGCATTTTAACAACACTCTTATTCAAATTCTGTCGTCATAAGCCAGAAATAGCATGTATTCATTGATTTCTCACTTCAAATATTTATTATAATACTATACAATAACAAAAATTATTAAATCATGGTCATAAAATGATAGTCATAAGCATTATAAGTGGAGACTACCTGATTTGCCAGTTTATGTAAATATTGAATTAAATAAAGAAGTTATTTAAAAAATTACTATATATGTTTTTATAAAATGCAATAAAAAGAAAATAAATTCTATTGGAAACATATTGTCAAATATTTATAATATGTGTAATTCATCAGTATTTAATGTGACCATTTTGTTTACAATGTATTCTGTTGAAAATAAAAAATTTTTTAAATGATTTACAAATTATTATGTTAATATTCAATTTCTTAATTTAAAATAATTTTTTTAATACAATACACAACTTAATTTTACATAACAATTTTTCACACAATTAACAAAAAAAATTTTGAATATAATTTTTTTAATTTTAGTATTCAATTTCAAAATTTATCAAAAAATATAAATTACCTATTAAAGGTTTCCAAGCAAGTCATTTTCTTATTTTTCCTTTATACTGAGTGATTAAAATTCAATTAATTTTAAGTGTGTTTATGATATCAAAAACATTTTATATTGAATAGTTCACATTATTTTTATTTATATTCAAACATGATTCTATTTTGCACGAAATATTTAATAGATTTTTTTTCAGGAGAACAATTCCAGTAATATTTCAGATTTTAACTTTAAATTGCTGTAAAATAAAAAATAAGCTGTAAGTTAACTTTTCTATTTATATTGTATGTACATAAAAATAAAAAAAATTATTAATGTATATATAATTGAATAATAATGAAATAAAATTGTTTTAAAAATATAAAAGAAAATTTATAAATATAACTAATATTTAAAATGTGTAATAATAGTTCTGACAAATAAATATAAGGCTATAAGTGAAGATGTCTAACAATTAGTCTAACATATGAAATAAATTATCAAATTATATTTAAACTTTTTCAACATACTATATTTATTGGCTTATAAGACATACTTTTCTCTCTTACAGCTTAAAAAAATCACTCTGCATCTTAGAAGTTGAAAGTGACAATAAACACATTAAAAAAATCAAGAAGTCAGCAAGCAATAAAATATAGTTAATAGATAGTTTGCATCCTTATAACAGATAGTGAATTCATTTTTCAGTATTACCAAGCTGTTGCTGGAATAACAAGTAAATTCTAATTACATATTTAAGCTTTAATTAATAATGGTGATTATGTCAGTAATCAATTTGAATAATACTAAAATAATAGAGTAATTATCCTACATCTTTATTAGTTTTTGGTTTTATTTTTGTTGAACTTTAAATTTCTATTGTATTAGTAATAAATTTCTTTTTTTAAAGTTTTTTTTTTTTTTTTTAATTTCCAATTCCAAAATTGATTGCATCTTTGTTGACTTATAAAGACGCAAACTATAGCATCTAACTATAGCAAATTATTGTAATTGTTGGGTTATAAGCCGATAATTATAATAATTTTAAAATTTAGACACCATTTATATAGATAAATTCATATATTAAAACTGATCTAGTATTTATAATTTATGGCAATTAGAAAACTTTTATTCTTGAGTGATTTTAAAGCAATGATTAATTCATCAATGATTAATAAACAGTTATGCCTACAGTGATCACTAGTTGCTTTTGAAACTGCAAAACTATTCTTTTAGGAAAAATAACTCAAATATGAAAGTGAATCTTTTTTGGAATGAACTGCAATCATATTAGCTGAATAATAAATATTAGATATTGATCAGGGTTTCAGAGTCGGATGGCAAATGATCCAACTCTGACTCCACCTTTTAAAAAATATCTGACTCCAACTCCCTAAAATTTGTAAGGTACAACTCTGAGCAGTTTAAAATTCCAACTCCGACTCCACCCAAAAACCTCCGAGTCCGGTTCTGACTCTGCAACCCTGATACTGATCACTACTTTTCTTGAAATAATTTCTTATAAGCAACATCTCTCAAATAGATTTCCTCAAACAACTTTTATTAAAATTTCATAAAATTAGGTCTTAAACTTTAATATCAAATGTGTGTAATTAATTTTAAAACTCATTTGAAGTTAAATAATTTAATTTTTTACTTTTTCATACATAGCTAACTAAAAAAATAATATAAAAAAATTCAATTCCAATATTTTATTAAAAATTCATTTTAAGATCCCAATTCATAAGTTTCCAGTAATGCTTATGTGATAGATCTATAATAATAAAAACAAGGTAAAAGAACCAATCCTAATTAAAATAATATTTTAATTATGATTATTATTTAAGTTATTCTGCACCCAATTGTAAATCTCTCACTAAACAATGGGATGTTTAACTGCTCTAATATTTGATATAGCTGACAGTAAGTGAATATCAATACAAAAACACTTTTTAAAGATTTTTAATTTTGATTGTTTAAGTTATTTTAATTGTTATATTTTTATGAAGTATTATCATGGTTAAATTGTATTTGAATATTTTTAACAACAACAAGCAGTTTAATCAATTTTTATTCACTTCTGCTTAAAAAACAATCATGAAAACTTTCAATGGATACAAACATTTATTTCTAATGAGAAACATGTCTTATATTACATTATTAATGATTTATATTACTAAATATGAAGATATAACTTTTTATTCTGAAGATGCAAATATCTGAATTCAACAGTCTAAATGAAATCATCCAGAAAATTTCAAAGCTTTCATTATTCTTATAACTTTGATCTATTTCATGATTTAAGCATCTAGTATTAAACTTTAATTTATAGTATTTCTTTAACTTTTAACCTACAATAAAACTAATAATATTGTCATTCACTTTATGTTGATATTTTTATTTATATAATAAAAAAGTTGTAAATAAAAATATTTTATTATATTATTTAAAACATTTTGGAATATTCCAATCAAATTTTATGACAATCCAATTTAGTTATTTGTAAGAATAGCAGACATGATTCCCATGCATTCAAAAGTCAAAAAAATAATGAAGATTTCTCTCTGTTTGCCACTCTGGCCTGCTATACTTCTCTGGGCATATTTTTCTTGCTTTGATTTTCATTTTTGATTTGGTAAAATCACTGAATATGCACATTATTTGTTTCCTTAAAAGTTATTATAGTGATATTATAATTCTCACTTTCCTATAGAAAAACAAATTTTAATATCAGATTGTTATAACAAAAATTGTTTTATATTTAATGATGTATTTCTAAAATACATTAACTCATTGATCCAAAAAGTTTAAATGAATTTTGATAAATGATTGTATATGAAAAAGTATTGATAAAGTCAATAGTGATTAATGCAATCTTACTGATTTAAGTCTCAGCTAGATTAATAAATGGCAATCTATTTTCTGTTTTCTTTTAGTTACAGTTTAGAATTTTTTTTATGAATCAACACACTTAATTGAGAGGGAAAATTATTAAAGACAATAATTAATTATTTATGATTTTTTTATTTTAATTACATTATTAAAACATTTATCAAATACATTAATTAATTAATTAATTTTTCACAGTAATTTCTGATAATATATTCTTAAATTCTTAATGTATTTCTTGCAGATATAAGTAGAATTACATACAGAAACCAAATAGTGAACTACTTTCACTACAAGCTTGTCTAATTAATAAATGACAGGTTCTAATAATGAATATCACCAGAAAAATGCTAAATGAATAGCTAGAGAAATCAAGATCAATTTCCAATGTGATTTTTTTCTATTAAGTGAATTAAAATAGATTATCTGTAGGTCACCCAAATCATATTGATTGATGAGTTCAGACCTGTATGTTATAGCTGCTTCAAATACTGAGTTATTGTATTCTTATTATTCTCTTTTTATATTTATAATTAAATACTTTATAAATTTTTATATAAAATTTTCATAAAATTTATAAAGTATTTTCGAATTCTTAAATAATAGAAGTTTGGCCATTACCAGATTTAAATTTAAACATAAAAGATTAAAATTATTTAAAAAATAAGTTTTAATCAGGAAAATAATAAAAATTATATATATATA
>AYEL01080246.1:0-56410 GCA_000484575.1 Olivierus martensii
GTGATCTGTTATCTATCCATCGCTTTTAAGCTGAATTATCAAAAGTTCGATTTTTCAAGTGTTAAAAAATACTATTAGAAGGCCCTATTCAATGAAAAGCTCGGACACGTATTCACTCATTTTTGATGTATTTTCACCATACTTAAGTGGATCAAAATCGGTGGAGGGTCAGCTGTGTCCTCCCCTTGTTAGTAACATATCATTAGCATTACAACTTAGTAACATAGCATTACATAGCAATAATTTAAAAAACATTATTTATAAAATGAAATACTCAGTTGCAGCAACCATCTTCACTATAGCAATTTCAAAAGAACATTTCTAACCTATGTTCTAGAACAGTGTTTCCCAAAGTGTGGTACGCGTACCCCCAGGGGTACGGGAAGAAAACATTTTAAATTACACTTGTCATTGTTTTATTATAAAATTACAAAAATTAAAAAACATCGAATAAAAAAAAATAAGGAGCCTCTGTTAAATGAAACTCAATCAGGACTAAACTATAATTTAAATTTCAAGTAATAAAACTCAAATACTTTAAGTAAAGAAATAAATTTAATATTGAGAATACTTTCAGAAATTTTCTCAAACATTTTCATTAAACTTAATTATTCTGACAAATTAATTATTTTATGATATAGCGATATAGCATTGTTGTTATCTTGTTGAAGAAGTTTAAGATGTAATCAATAGCTATCTGACTGTGTTGTTGTTGTGAGATCACAATTAGGTCTGGATAAAACCCCAACGTTGTTGAGAATTAAAAAATGAAAGTGATAAACTGTCTTGTCATAAAAATATTGTGTCAAAATTTTCAATAAAAACAAACATTCCTTTTATATTATTTTATTTAGTTTTACTTAAAACCCTATTTTGTTTCATTTTGCAATTCATTATCATTTTGATATAAATTTTTTTTTTCACTTTTTTAAAAATATATTATATCAACTTTATTTTTAAAAGTTGATATTCTCAATTGTTTATTTTTATCTGGCATATCAGATAAAATTATTTATAAAATAGTTGAAAATAAATATATTGGAACATATTTGTTTTTGTAAAAATTTATTTTTGAAAGGTAAGATTTTCACAAGGTAGTGCCACCAAAAACTCTGATGATCTTACACTTGAAATCAATAATTAGTTTCATAACGATAATGAAATGATATAGTAGGGATCAATGAAATAATATTTACTTATTATTACATATGTACATTCATTGTAAAAATAATAATTAACTTAATATTTGTTAATACGGATCTTTTACTCAGTTATAATATTTATCGATAACTTCCATTATCTGTGCAATATTTACGAAAGGAATGTTTATTGTTAAATGGGAATATTGCAATACTTGACTTGAAATGTTATTCTGTAAGAATAACATTTTAATACCTGCAGTGATCTAAGATTACTGCAGTTATTAAATACATTTTAATGGCTAAAGTGTTTTTTATAGCTGCAGTGATCTACGATGTTTGTTTTTGTTAAAGGGTTTACAGGTGGTTTGGGTGTAAACCATATGTTTTCTTTAATGTGGATATTTTTTGAGTAGTTCAAGGTTATCTAACTCTAATTTTTAAGACAGTGACTATGTTTTGTATTATATTATTATTATTATTATTATATTACAGTACATCAATGTGGGCACGGAATATCTCCGGGTCAAAATGCTATGTCGGACACAAGTCAAAACATTGCTACTTGTGATGTTTAATTGTGAGTTAACTGTCTGTACAAGTCAAAACATTGTCGGACACAAGTCAAAAACAACAAATGTCGGACACAAGTCAAAACATTGCTACTTGTGATGTTTAATTGTGAGTTAACTGTCTGTGTCAGTGCTGAGAAACTTTCTTCTATGTTGCATGTATTGCATAGTAATGCTTTTTTTAGTGTTACATATATCTTGGGATGTAGATCTAGTTTTGAGGGTTTTGTGTAGTGTGTGAGGGATTACTCCTGTGGAGGAGACAATGATGGGTACTGTGACTTGTTGTGACTAGTTATATTTTTAATTTTAGAGCAATTATTTGCTTATTTATTTTTTAAACATACACAATTTATCTGTTTAATAAATTTACACAGAAATTTTAAATTTTCTGTAGATATTTTAATTTCTCGACTACCTTTTGCATTCCCCAGAGACACTTAATTTCTTGTGAGAGTTCTAGTATTTGCTAATTTTTTGGGTGAATGCATCCTAGATGTTGTATGTGTCAGTATAGAGATGTCTATAATGTAGGTAACTTTGTTTTGTTTGTCTATGATGTGAATGAGATGTCTATAATGTAGGTAACTTTGTTTTGTTTGTCTATGAGAGTGCGCGTCTATTGCGATGTATGGTTTTGTCTGTTATGATTGTTCTGTCATAATTGGTTGTGGTATATGGTTTTGTCTGTTAGGTTTGTTCTGTCGTAATACATAACTTTGTTTTGTTTGTCTATGAGAGTGATGTCTGGTCTGTTGTGACTAGTCTGTTGTGATGTATGGTTTTTGTCTGTAAGGATTGTTTTGTCATAATACATCATGTGTGTTGAGTTTTCTAGGATTGTGTCTAGTATGTATTTGTAGTATGGTGTAGTGTGTTTATTAATTTGTGTTTGATTGCAAGCTTTTGGTGTATTATGTTTGCTACTTGGTTGTGTCTGTGCAGGTAATCTGTTTGTGCGAGCAGCTTGCAACCAGACATAATGTGTTGAATTGTTTCGGGTGCTATGTGGTATTTCCTACAAGTGTCATTTGTTAATGTGCTGTCTTTCAGTATATACTTTCTGTAGTTTTTTGTGTTTATTACCTGGTCTTGTATTGCTAATATAAACTGTTCTGTTTCAGTAAATAGATTTCCCCCTGACTAACCAGCTGTTTGACACTTTGGCATCTATAAAGTGTTTCTGAAGGTCGTGTGGGTGTCTGCCATGGAGTTCCTTTCTACAACAGGATGTTTTCTTGTATGTGTGCAGTGTTGTCTATTTGGCATGGAGTGTTGTTCTGAAGACTTAACAGTGTTATGTTTCTATCTGCCAAGACAATAGCTTTGCATAGTTATGATGTATGTTGTATTTTTATGGAAGAACTCTCTCAAATTATAGATCTGTCTGTCGTGTAAATGGGGGATATCAATAAGACCACGTCCTCCTTCCTTGCATGGGAGAGTAGTTCGTTCTATGGCAGATTTCGGGTGATGGTACTGGTATTTTGTAAGTATTGTTCAATGTTTTCTTTGGAGTGATTCTAGTTTTGTCTGTCAGGTTGTGTGTAACTGGGATTGCCCACATGGCAGACCAGAAGCCAGTGAGTGATTGTTGTGTTGGTATTTCTCTGTTTTGTGTTTGTTTAGACTCTTTAGTGTTTATGTTTCTGTAGAATGTCTTTTCATTGTTTGTGAATAGTGTGTTGTCTAGTTTACGTGCTAGACTGGTTTTGTATCGTTTTAGGCATTGTGATTTTGCTGCAAGTTTCTGTTTTAGTGTGTCTATGTATTCTTTAATGTGTGTGTTTTTAGTTTTCTGAAAATCTTTCTAATAGATTTTATGAGTTTTGTGGATATGTTATTTTTTGTGTATTGGGTGAGTCTACCTAGTTTTGTTCTGATTTCGTTTATTTATTTTTTGAGTCATTTTTGCCAAGCAGGTTTTAAGTGATGTTTTGTGTTTTCGCCCATCTTATTTGGAAGTGTTTTAAGACCTAGGTGTGTAGTGACAGTGACAGCAGCAGCATAAATAAGTGTGTGTATTTCTATGAGTGTTGTTTCTGCATTAATGTTTAGGTAGAATGTGTGTGTTCATACAATGTAGTGTATTGTTCAACTGTTGAGAGTTGTGAACTTTAGGAATGCTTGGACGTTGCATGGGATCCATACCTGTGAATTTGGTTAATGTTTCCTGGTGTGTGTCAGTGAGTTTATTTATTAGGTCTGTATCAGTGTTGTTAATGGGCAGTGTGTTGTTGTCAATGGATGTTATATCTGGTATCTGTTCCACTGTGTGTTCTATTTGTGTATGTGAATCGGTTTCATGTTGTGATAGTTATTGTGTTATCTGAGTTTTAATGCTTTCTAATGTACTGTGTGGTATGAGGTTTCTGTGGATGATGGTTCTTCTTTGATCTGCTATGCATTGTTCTATAACTGTGATGTTTGGGTATCTGCTTGTGAATTTGTCATATAGTTCCCTTCTGTACCCTGTAGTGTCGGTTTCTAATTTTGTAATTGTGTAGTATGTACGCATGATGAATTTGTTCATGTCAGTTGTCCATTTCATGTGTTGGCGTGATTTTCCAGTCTTGTTGTCTGTGGCTGAGTTTCCAGGGAAACACTTTGGCTGGTTAGGCTCTGATGTGGTGACCCATTTCCTACTGTGGATATGTGTATTGCAGTAGCCAAGCTTGGGTTGGTGCTGCTTTTGCCACCAGTGGCCAAGGGAGACTGTGGTAAACTTTTCGAATGTGAGCCTTTGCCTAACTCACAGACGCAGACCTTGTTAACCCGGGTGACGTCTAAGCCAGTGTGCTTTCGTTTTCTGCTTTGTATATCATTGCATACTACAAAAACACCAGCGAGATGGGGATACCTGCTAGCATTTAGTTGAGCATAGTGAAATAGCCTTCTAGCCCAGGGTGACCCTACAAGAAATAAAATTTCTGACTTGATTCGCCTATTCCACCAACGTACACCCCTCCACCACTTAGAGGCAGCTTAGCAAGATTCAGGAGAGATTATTATTATTATTATTGTTATAGTATATCAGTGTGGGCACGGAGTATCTCCGGGTCAAAGTGCTATGTCGGACAGAGTCAAGACATAGCTACTTGTGATGTTTAATGGAGCTAAGTAACTGTCTGTGTCAATGCTGAGAAACTTTCTTATTATGTGGTTAACTAACTGTCTGTGTTAGTGCTGAGAAACTTTCTTACTATGTTGCATGTATTGAGTAGTGATGCTTTGAAGTAATGAGATGTAGATCTAGTGTTTTGAGGCTTTTGTGTAGGGTGTGAGGGAATGTATTGAGTAGTGATGCTTTTTGTAGTGTTATGTATGTCTTGGAATGTGATGTTTTGAGGCTTTTGTGTAGTATGTAAGGGATTACTCCTGTGGATGAGAGAATGATGGGTACTGTTACTACCTTTTGCATTCCCCAGAGATGCTTAATTTCGTGTGAGAGTTGTGTATTTGCTAATTTTTTGGGTGAATGCATCCTGGATGTTGTGTGTCAACTTTGTTTTGTTTGTCTATGATGATTATTGAGATGTCTATAATGTAGATAACTTGTCTGAGAATGATGTAGTATAGAGATGTCTATAATGTAGGTAACTTTGTTTTGTTTGTCTATGATGTGAGAAATATCTATAATGTAGGTAGCATTTAGTTGAGCATAGTGAAATATGGTCTGTTATGGTGTATGGTTTTGTCTGTTAGGATTGTTCCGTCATAGTACATCTTGTGTGTTGAGTTTTCTAAGATTGTGTCTGCTATGTATTTGTAATATGGTGTGAGTGTGTTTATTAATTTGTGTTTGGTTGCAAGCTTTTGAAGTATTATGTTTGCTACTTACAAGGGGAGGATACAGCTGACCCCCCACCGATTTTGATCCACTTGCATATGGTGAATCATATGATATTATGAATTAATATACTATGAATCCTATGATTTAGTTAGGATAGTAGATTCATATGATGTTATCCATAGGATAGTAGATTCATATGATATTACCCATAGGATAGTAGATTCATAGGATATTACCCATAGGATAGTAGATTCATAGGATATTATCCATGGGATAGTAGATTCATAGGATATTATCTATGGCATAGTAGATTCATAAGTTATGATATTATCCATAGGATATTATGAATTAATATTCTATGAATCTACTATTATGAATTATATGATTTAACTAATTTATAAATATCAATCGATAAATTAAAAATAAAAAAGGATGAATTTATCTGTAATAAAATACAGTACTTCGATATTTATTTAAATTACGATTTTAAAATAAAAATATAATTTTTAATTAGATATTTTTAGTTAGGATATTAATTTTATATTATTATGAACTAATATCCTAAGTAAATCATACGATACACATGATATTATGAATTAATATACTATGAATCCTATGATTTAGTTAGGATAGTAGATTCATATGATGTTATCCGTAGGATAGTAGATTCATATGATATTACCCATAGGATAGTAGATTCATAGGATAGTAGATTCATAAGATATTACCCATAGGATAGTAGATTCATAGGATATTATGAATTAATATTCTATGAATCTACTATTATGAATTATATGATTTAACTTTAGTCTAAGCTTAAATATATTTAAAAGTTTTTTATTATGTATTTTTTAATCCTTGTTCATTCTATAAGTTACTGTATACTAAGTAGATTAATACTTATTTTTAAATATTACAAGTAGTTCTAGAGTCAATATTAATACTAAATTAATATAGTTGTTTGTAACGGCGAGATTAATATTTACTAGCTACTTCAATAAATTATTTTTTCTTATAAGATTTTCAGAAGTATTTAAGTAAACCCGTTTCCTATTAAAATACGGAAATGCATAAGCTAAATCTATAATTCATTCATAAGATGACACTATTTTTTATTTATTTATTTTTTTTTTTGTGAAATTTCCATTATGTATAATAAGCCCATGCATAATGGAAATTTCGTAAAAAAAAAAAAAAAATGGTTTCGTCTTATGAAAAAATGCTAACTATTATTACTAAATTTGAATAATTTTTATTTTTATTTTCTGATAGTTGATTTTCATCGAGTCCATATTTTAACTTATAGTCTTATTTATAGTAACATATTTTAACTTATATTTGTAGTAAAGTTTTCGGGACTGGACAGAAATTTCGTATTTCTACTACAGCATATCGTTTGTTTAATTTATTATATTCATAGCATGTGATAAAGTGAGAGTTATTAAATATACTTTCATCAATATTATGTTATAAATCGCATTAATCTTTACAAACAATACAACAGGACAAAGCTATTTTCTACGGCACAATATTCTATTATAGTAAGTCACAGTACTTGGTTTGGTTAATTCAGAGTTGAAAGGCAATTGCCTTGCCCAGTCACAGTTGTCTGTCACGACTGTGATCTCGGTAGACCTTAAGTTCAAAGATCACGGTTTCTCCCCATTGCATCCGTGACGGCTTCATTCTCTTCCCGTTTTTAGTCATGCATTCGATGAGATTTTATATATACGAAAATCGTAAGCTAATGAATTATATATCTAACCTATTTTCGATGAGTTACAACGAAAATAGACTGTTTTACACGCCATTAGCAACAAAACGTTTTAAAACAATTACGCATAACGCATTTAAAATATCGTTAGAGAGGACTTTCACCCGAAAACTTCCGAGTTAATTGGGGTATTTAATAGGTAATTTCATCCTTGAAATTCACGCTCCACCACGGCACAAAATAATATTTATTATTTACAATTTAAATATTTTTATATGCTACATTTATAACAGTTAGTAAATGCTACTATATTATTAAAATCCATTAAAACGTTTATTTACGCTACTTTATTTCTGTAATTTTATTTATTATGTTAATACATAATAAAAGTTTTATATTATGATTACTGTTTATAAATTATAGATTTTATTTATTATTAAATTTCGGTCTTATATAGTTTTATTTAAGTCTATTATGTTGGTAAAACACTGTATCGTGACTTCCATCTCCCATAAAAACCTTACTTCCTAGCTTAAATTAATCTGAGAAATTTTGATGGTTCCCAAAAAGATATCATCCCAACCATGACGAATAAAGCCGGACATGGCTTCCGTTGACAGACTAATTTATTTATCATATTTATACCTTCAAAAAATATAAAAAAAAAAAATTTAATCGTAAATAATTATATGATGTATACGAGTTGATGCATTACAGAACTGTATAGTGGCAAGTCATGCTGATGTAATACAACATGACTTATTATTGACATATGTCAAACTGTATAATAAATATTAAGAAATATAAGCATTCTTCAGAATGACAAATAAATATTTGAGATTTTGCAACTTTGATTGTAGGAGAAAAACCACTTTTTTTTTTTTTAAGTTAAAAATCATAATTGTTAAGCAGAAGCAAACTCCAGCTTTAAATTTGTCAAAGTAGATTATTTATAAAGCTATTGATGCCACGATATAGTCGAATAAATTTTCTAATGCCCGACAATATTTCAACTTTTGAAGTATTGTTGCTCGAAAGCCTGTAGGCTGGTTTTTGGGAGGTACCCTTAAACATTTTAAAGTTACGATAGGAGTATAATTAACTTAAAATCCTTAGTGACAAATGGAGATATCAAAAAACTTAAAGGTTAATCAACACTTCCTCCCCCCTTTTGGTAGAAATAATAGCACACAGATGTTTATTCTCCCATTATTTGAATGAACTGGACACCGCCCTTCCATCACCCCTTAGCTTTTACATGACTAACTTTCTATTAAAATCTACATCGATCTTTCTAGTAATATTTTGTATTCATAACACACATTTTTGTGGATTTTTTTTTTCTTCTGTTCATCATGCGACTATCGTGTACATTAAAATAAAATTCTCAGAATTACTACTCGATAAACGCAATTCCTTTCATTTAATAATATTTTTAGGAATAATATTCTCAGCAGTAAAATGAAGAAATTCCTTAACTAGATGAATCACGTTTCCCTGTGGTCCCAAAACTTTGCTTTCCATCCCACTAATATTAATTGCGTTTGCAGCACCCCTCTAAATAATACCGGTTCTAATTTAGTACCGAAATCTTACCACACCCCACTTTTTGATATTACCACTTTTCGGGTATAAATTGTCTTATTTGTTATTTATTAGATAGAAACCGAAGCTTACCGTTCTTTCGGTAAGATATATGCACGCGTTGATGCTAAAACTAATGGAGAGTCCGACCTCCGAGTGTCAAATCACATGACAACCGGTAGTTAGACCTGTCACCACTTCCGGCTATCAACTGCGCATGTTCAGTTACTAAAACAATTAAATTGAATAACTCACAAGGTATAATTACGATAGGCGAGGTTCCAACTTATGTCAATTTTGTGGAAAGACCAATCTTTGCTGAAAATTTAACGCCTCTTTCAAATATTACTTGTATTAAATTAAATTTTTCTTCTCTAAGTTTTGATTTTTTTTTTTTTTTTTTTTCTTTTGATACTTTCTATGATTTTAATTAAGTTTTGATTTTTTTTTTTTTTTTCTTTCTTTTGATACTTTCTATGATTTTAATTTCAAAAATGGAGGTTGCATTCGCTTTTATGGACGTTTCCCTCATCGCCAAATTAATTTAGAATTTAATTCTTTCGTTAATTAATTGTTAGTTTAATGAATATTATTATTTTATTTGGGCAAAATTAAATAATTATTTTTGATAAGAGAACGATATAAATATTCTCGATTCAAATTTTGCGAGCGAAATTGACATTCGCGTGATGCTTTTTTTTTTTTTTTTTTTTTTTCTGTTTTTTTTTGTTAAAAATTTTTACAATAGATAAAATTCACGTAAAGCATATATCTCTAATAAAATGTCACATTTTATTCTTAGATAATTTATTTACTGATATTTCACGTGAATTTTTCTCGAGCGTGTCGTAAATAACGTTCACGTGAATTTCGGTTGCACGCGGCTAAAATTGACATTCACGTGATCGTCGAAAACTAACGTCGTTTCCACCTTGTGCAAAAAAAAACGTCAGTTTTAACGTTTGCAAGCATAAATATTTAAATCAGTTTCGGACGATATATCACGTTTAATGTAAATAAAACCTGTTTTTTTTTTTTTGTTAAAAATTTTTACAATAGATAAAATTCACGGAAAGCATATATCTCTAATAAAATGTCACATTTTATTCTTAGATAATTTATTTACTGATATGCTTATCAGACAAAATGTTATACAACAAAAGACACTCTTTACCTGAAAATATATATATATATTTTCTTACATAGAAAACTATTTTTCAGATAAATTTAGACTTTTTAAAAATTAAATTATAATTTAGATTTTTGAAAAAGAGGATGAAAAAAAAAAAAAAATCACTATTTAACTAAAATGAGTTATAAAAAAATATTTTTTAAAATATGCTTTCAATCAATCTTTATGTTCAAGGTGTGGACAGGTGAAAGTCGGTATACTTTTTTTTTCGCTCTCTTCTAACATTCCTTCGATAAAAATGTTAGAGTAAAACTGTTTCTCTAAAAGTACAGGTGTTTAAAATGCGAAACGGCTCCTCCCTATATACATATATATTTTTTTATTCTAGAATTTTTCGTTATAAATGCACTAACATCTTTATACAATATATATTAACTATATACATTCTATATAAGTATTAAAAATATGCAATTGGTCACGAATAATTTATATTTGCATCACGTATCCTCGTCTATTCTTTCGTGACTGATATATTTCTACATAAATATGTGGCCACTTCTAAAAATTAGGCATTCTTCTTTTAAAAAACACTATAGAGAATTTATATAAAAATATATCATTATTTTTTATGTAAAGTATATAAATTAAATATATAAAAAAAATCTATTCTGATTTCTGAAGAGGATTTTTTGCCCTCTTAATGCTGAATAGAATGCATTCATTACTGAATAGACTTCCTATTTGAGAGAACTAACTGAGAGAGGGAAAAAAACATTTTAAAAAGTTATCAGGAAGTTATAGGCAACATCACGTATTAAAGATTATATATCTGAGAAACACGTTACAGATCGGTTTGGCAAACACACCTGTGCACACCTTTACCATCTGCTATAGTTGTCAGTAGAGGGTCTGACATGGCAAAGTCAAAACTGTCAAAATTTGAAGACGTAAGAGAGAACTATTATTAGTGTTACATCTGGTATTTGCGAGGTAAAAAGAAAAAAGAAAAAGAAAAATTGATTGAGAAGGACTACAACAAAGATGAAATTTTATATGCCTTGGGGTTGTAAATGTAAAATTTTAATTATACGAATCGAAATGATGCAATTCGATTTTTATCTAGGCATAATAATGAAGCGCACAGTTCGTAGAATGGTCGAATTTTATAAAAAATTATTATAATGGTGTTATGTACTATACTAAAATTATTATTATTATTATTAAGCCTACTTAGATAATTTTTTAATTGTTACATTCTAATCATTGTTATTTTATTAATTAAATTATTGCCATTGCATCTTCAAAGAAATAACAATTTCTTATATTGTTGCTATTGCATCTTCAAGAAAAAACAATTTCTTATATTGTTGCTATTGCATCTTCAAAAAATGACAATTTCTTATATTGTTGCTATTGTATCTTCAAAGAAAAAAATGAAATTAAATTCTGTAATTTATTGAATTTTTTTTTTTATGTAAATCCTGTAGTGTATGTGACTACTTTAATCTTAATGTCCGTGTCAAGAATCAAAGAATGAAATTTAAAATGAAAAACGAGTTTCCATTGAAACTTGACAAACGTGATATTTTGGAACTACTATATTTTATAAAACGAAAGTTGGCCTGCTAAACATGTTTGGTATGCTTTAAAAAATTCAAACATAAAATTAGCACTAGTGGGTTGTCAAATTTAATGACCCATCTTGGGAGACTAATCGGATCAACTGTAATGACAACTTGTCGCTATATCTATCATTGGAGTTTTTTTTTGCTTCTATTCCTGCAATAAATCAATGTTCTATCTCTTCCTATGAATTCTCATATTATTTATTTTGATACGTCTGTCAGGAGCAGGGAAGTTCTTAGCTACAGCTAGAGGGAATTGTACCAATTGATGCAATCAAGGAAGATGCATCTTCCATCATCATAAAGCCAAAATGGAGATCAATGCACTGATTTTTTTTCGAGATGAAAACTCAATTTAGACTTTTCTACCCAGCAATAAAATAATGCGTGTCTGCTCATCTTACTTATTTACTCTAAAATTTGGGTATATTAACTTTCAAAATACGCTAAAAAGTTATCTAAAAATTGATCAGAAAATGCTAAACTTAGTTTAGGATCCCGTTTCATCCGTAGGAAGACTGTGATTTACCTTTCTAAATAGGTATAACTTACACTAAAGTTTTTAATCCGTGTTACTCTTAAGGTTATAGATAAAAATCTTATTGGTGTATAAGACAAATGTTGTTAAGTCTAACGACCAGACATACCGTAAATCATGGAGAAACATTCGACTTCAAGTTCTTCCTTGTAAAGAAAGAGCGTTTAGATCCTTAGATCCGGCTGCACCCTGGGTAGAAGAAAGGCTTAACCCAAGTCGTATTAGTGACCTGTCCTCTGTGGTTGGTCCCAAACCCGCTGAGTTCAATTTTTTTTATTTTATTTTTTTTTTTGTAAGGGCCTCTCGGAGAGAGAGAATTACTGTATGTCTCGTGAAATATTCACGTTTCGTAGTTAAATAGAAATTATTTTTTAGAATTTACGGAGTAGAATACTTAAAGATTTAATTTTACGTATCGGTGATAATTTAGTAACGTATGATAATTGAAAAACTTATTCTTTTCAATTATCATACGTTACTAAATTATCAAACAATCTTTTCATAAAACTAAATTATCAAACAATCTTTTCAATTATCATACGTTACTAAATTACAAAAAAAGTCGCCGAGAAAGGAAAAAAAAAAGGATTTTAAAGAAATGGTTTATGCGAAAAAAATCATTCTTAGACGTTTAAAGTGTCGAAACTGAAAGGCAAAAGGAATGACATCATGAATTTCGATAAACTCGCTCGAACTCATCCAATACATCATCCGATGCATTTGAAATACCAAGAAGTCTATTTTTCATTCAAATATCTCAATAAATTGAATTATTGCATCAATCAGAGAATTTATTTTTTCTATAAATGGTACACTTTCTTTTTTTTTTTTTAAATAATGATTTGAATAGAGTTATTGCACTAACAAAAAAAAATCAACATATCGAAACATTTACATTAGAATTATTAGAAAATTCGATTTTCGTGCTATCCCGAATGATGTCATTCATTGAATAATTAATATAAGAGTCTAACTGAAGTAATTTATCGATTTACTGTTCAATGACTTGTAATATCTTTATGGCGACATCTGCTCTTCTAAAATTCTTCTTCTTCTTTCTTTTTTACTTTATTTTTTAAAAGTATTTTAATGTTTTTAACCAAGAATTCGGTCTTGGAGGAGAGGCAGAACTTAACAGATTAAAAATTTCTTTATATCTGGACACAATGAATCGAACGTAAAATAATTACGAAAGAGGAAATTCTCAATCACTTCGAATTAATTTTACCAATGGTGCTAAACATCTGCTCTTAAAGGCGCTTGTTTTTTTAATCAGTTATGTAACCATTTGGATTTTTTCAGTTTATAAAAAAAATAGGAATGAAGTTTTGAAAAAATATAGAACAAAATGAAAAAATGTAGAATTTTAGAGAGTAGCCTTTACTGCTCTACATTTTAGAGAAACATTTTGAAAAAATGTAAAATTTTAGAGAATAGCCTTTACTTTCTACATTTTAGAGAAACATTTTGAAAAAAATATAGAATTTTAGAGAATAGCCTTTACTGCTCTACATTTTAGAGAAACATTTTGAAAAAATGTAGAACAGCGAAGGCTATTCTCTAAAATAAAAAAAGATTCTTAATTTAAATAATTTTCGAAATATGAATTGCTTTCGATACGTGCTCCGGTTACATAAATATTCAGAATATAATCATTAATGTAAAAAATAGCATGACATGTTAGAAGTCAACACAAATAATTAGCAAAGTGTAGAAGAATAATATATTATCCACTGTCAACAGTATCAGATAAATTAGTTATAATCTTTTATGGAAACACTTTAAAAGCGTTTTTTTTTTCCTTCTTGATTACTGCTCTCTTGTCAAATGAATCTTCATTTCTAATTGGAAAATATGGTTAATTACTCGATATTTTTGTTACGATCAAAATTAAAAATTATGTGCCTATTTTCGTAAAAATTTTAATGCAGTTGTAAACGTGTCGTAATTAAATAATGTTTTTATTTAGGAAAAGTTAACCAAAACCACTTAAAGGTTATAAAAAAATTTAAATAAATTTTCGCTTACAAAAAAGTTATGAAATAAATTTATAACAAATTATGAAGAGATAGCAATTATGAAAGTTGTAAAGGAGTGAATGGAATGATTAAAAATTAAAAAAAATTATCAAAAATGAATGGATTCCGAATACTACAGGAGAGAAGTAAGTTAGTAATATAGGAAACAGAAGGATAGTAAGCTAATAAAATCATATAATTTTGAATAATCTACCTGACGACAACATCGGAAGGCAGTATTGAATCTATGGGAGAGTATAGTAATCCTATAATAATAAGATTACTATAGGATCCCATAGACTTAATGCTGCCTTCCAGGCTGTCGTCAAGATGGAATGCAGATTTTATTGTGAAAATAATAAATAAAATGAAATATAAAAAAAAATAAAGGAAACATTAAAAGCGACAAAATGAGTTAATCCTATCGTAAAATAATCTGTAAGATAAAAAATAACAAAACTCAATTTGCTATTCAATCACATAATATACAAAAATTAAATTTCAAAATATTCGATATAAAATAAAATTACTCCTGATTGATTCGAGATTCGAAAAGAGAGAGAGAAAAAAAAAATAAGGAATAGAAAACACTAATCATTCCTGTCAGTAATTTCCGGTTGACTTAGCGTCAACGCCCCCTTGCACAAGACAATAGGGATCCCCCATTAGCCCCCCTGCTGTCTTTTCGTCCCTCGTGCCAATCACCTGTCAGAATATGATTGGACTTCTAACCTATGATTAGAGAAGAGCTGTCACTGCAGATGTCCGTTTGATAATGCGCCTGCCCCGACAATACTCCGATTTGATTGGATAAATGCTTGAATGAAAACGACCAATAGAAGTTATGAGAATTCTAAATCGTTAATTGGATGTGATAAATGTTAATACGGATGTTGTGATAGAGAAAGGAATAATAATTAATTAAAAAACTAAATTGGTGAATATAGTAATGATAATCATATTTTTAATCCTTATTAATGATCTAACGTTTCTTAAAACCTATCAATAAGGATTAAAATTCATCCCTTTTAATGATTTATAATTATATAGATAATAAGCCTTAGGTATAGCGTAACGTGGGAAATACGTCTAATTGTTTCCTATAAAAATTAGCGACCTATATTTTGTTTCCGCCAATATCAATCTTAAATACTTTCATAACTGATAAAATTTACTGTTTAACGTTTTTATTAGTTCACAATTTTTTAAAGAAGAACTGTATCGATAAGTTAATGTTTGGAAAAATAAACTTATTCCTCTATTATAAACAGTAAATACAGTTCTGATACAGTAAATACTGATACAAACATACTAATTTGTATCTTGACGACAGCATCGGAAGTCAGTATTAAGGATCCCATAGACATAAAATAAAAAACTATGCAGTAACTAGGATCCCATAGACATAGAATAGAAAACTATGTAATAACTAGATCCTATAGACATAGAATAGAAAACTATACAATAACTAGATCCCATAGATATAGAATAGAAAACTATACAATAACTAGATCCCATAGATATAGAATAGAAAACTATATAGTAACTAGGATCCCATAGACATAGAATAGAAAACTATACAATAACTAGATCCCATAGATATAGAATAGAAAACTATATAGTAACTAGGATCCCATAGACATAGAATAGAAAACTATACAATAACTAGATCCCATCGATATAGAATAGAAAACTATGTAGTAACTAGGATCCCATAGACATAGAATAGAAAACTATACAATAACTAGATCCCATAGATATAGAATAGAAAACTATATAGTAGCTAGGATCCCATAGACATAGAATAGAAAACTATACAATTACTAGATCCCATAGACAGAGTAGAAAACTATGCAATAACTAGATCCCATAGACATAGAATAGAAAACTATACATTAACTAACAAAATTGAGTCTATGAGAGACTCAATATTGACTTTCAATGCTATCCTATAGTAATAAAATTATTATAGGCTTACTATACTCTCCCATAGACTCAATGCTGACTTCCGATGCTGTTGTCAGGTATACCTGGATTAGTATTATGAAATTAAGTTTTCTATTCTATGCAAATATACAAATGTATCATTAAGTGTGCAACATATTCATGCATACTGTTAAAACATAGTGTCCATAGCTTTCGTATATTTTTAAACATTACGAGTAAAGTTCGCAAAAAACTATAAATAATAGGCAGACAAATTGCATTACTCTTTCTACAACATATATTTTTAAACATTACGTGTAAAGTTCGCAAAAAACTATAAATAATAGGCAGACAAATTGCATTACTCTTTCTACAACTTCCTTAAATAAATCTATGAAACGAAACAGTAATTTTGTAGATATTGCCAATAAAAAAGACGGAAATAGGATAGTGTGTGTGTGTCAAATAAATCGGGACTTAAAGCAGTATCTGATACGTAAAGATAGAGAAGAGCGCATTCTGTATCAAATCATTCCATCGGAACTCCCAGAGGTCAAAGGGCAGCCACGTGTTTTCAAATCGCAGGAATGTCATCCAATCGGGAATAAGTTTACGTAAAATCTCTGCCCAAACTGTCAAATAATCGTTGAGGTTACTCATTCATCGGTTTGGTGTAAGGAATGTTGTATATGTCAGATTATAGTTGATTAATATCGAGATTATTTTCTAACAACATATAAATGTCTTTTTGTGTTGATGTTAATAGCGGTTCTTTAAGGTAACGGTTCTGTTTTAAGCGATATTTTTCACATAAAGGTAATAAAAAAAATTGGATTTTCATTTCCCATTGAAATCTTCACACAAAGAACGGAAATCGTTAAGATAATTTAAATTTTGCTAGAATATTCGGAAGTCGGAATGATTAACTGGCATAAAAAGTTGCTGAAATTTATTTAGTCATAAATAATTCAATGACTATATAAATCTTATTCCTTATAAGTTATAAAATATTTGTTTACAATTTACAAAATTACTTAAAGAAATTATTATATAGCGACAATATTTCTGTACTTTTTAAAGGAAGATAAAAGAAAATTAAGTAGAGATGCTAAGTATTTTGATAGCTTATATTATGATAGATAAGTAAAAGTTAGTAGAAAGATTGATCTAAATATTTAATCTTTAAAATCAAGATGAAACTACCTTCTATAAAATTGATTCGCGCCGTTGAGAGAATTAATTAATTAGCTCTTCCATTGATGTTGACGAAAGCGTGATACAAAATATGAATTAATGCGAGCAAAAGTTTGGTAAATATCTGTTAAGAATAAATAATTTGATTTATCGGATCAACAATTAAGGCATGAAAAAATTTAATATAAATTAAATTTATATTAAATTGTAAACTAACAAATGAATATTACTTGCTAGTTCATAACTGTGAATTAGCAAATGAATGTTTTTGTTCTTTATAAAACAATTGAGATTTATGAGAAAATAAGTTAAATACAGTAAAATTATATGTTAGCAGTTTAATATTGAATTTAGGATTTTTAATGTAAGTTTGATATCAAATTAAAAAAAAAAAAAAAGGAAGGAGGATTTTTAATGTAAGTTTGATATCAAATTAAAAAAAAAAAAAAAGGATTTGTTTTGATACGATAGATTTAAAACAGAATGATCGAAGCTTCAATTATTGTTACATTTATAAGTTTCTAAAAAGGATTTAAATCTCTAAACATAATTTTTGGTTAATTAATAATAATTTAAACGCATACTTAACTATAAACTTCATAATTAAAACATTGAAAGAGGCAACAAAACAAAATTTTTGTCTTTAGTGTCATGCAGATCTCTGTCTCATTCAATTAAAAACAAGTAAGTGACAAAAATAAGCGGCATTATTTTTAACATCAAAAGGTGTCTTTAATAAGATTTCTTATTTTTCTGATTGTAGGATATAAGGTCTTGGGGTCGTCACGTATTATGTCCATCAGTCAGTTTTAAAGAATCATACTTTGAAACCTGTAGAACAGATAAAAAGAATACCTTACATCCGGCACATACATCACCCAGTCACCGTGACAAATCGGCACAGTCCTTTGTGGTAGCCATGGGATGGAACCTCGTAACGAAATTAAAACGTAATTAGAGATGGTGGAACCATTGCTTTGAAAAGATTACTTCTTTACACTTAAGTATAAGAGCTAATTGCTGTTCCATCCATCTTCAAAAGAGAAATCACTCCTATTTCCCTCTACTGACTCGTAATTGGTTTGATTAACAAGATGCCCATAGGCATGTGCAATTTTTAAGACGTATGCAAATTTCTTTCTCGTCTTTTACTTATTATAACAGATATCAGACACACAAAATCCTCTTTTTTATATCAGGAGCCGCATCATCCTGTTACATTCCTCCCAAACAATTGCTTACACTACAGATAGATTTTTTTTTTATATATTAAATTTAAAAAAAAAATTTCGGTTTGTCTAATTAATTTAAATATTTAACCAATTATTTTGTCCTACAACAAAAATTATTCTGCCAGCAGAGAGAGGAAAAGATGATAATAAGCTAATTAAATTAGTCAAGTACGCATTTAAAACATTATTTTAATAGGTAACGTCTAGAACGTGACGAAAACCTAAACGTATAGAAAATTAAATTATCTTTTGTATGAGAAACAATTAAAAATAATGCAAATTACAATTAGCATTAACACAAACCAGCTTCTAAATATATGGGGTACGTGATGGGAAGTAAAATGGCTTCGCTTTCCTCTTTGCGCCCGAGTCTGGACTACTTTAATGCAAAATCTGGTTTAGTTCACCTTTTACTTTATATATATAAACGAATAAAAGCTTTTAAAATTGCTAGAACAGACCACTCTTATGAGTAACAGGATCTCTTATGTTAACGCTTACGTTAACCTAACGTTTAAAGAAAATAAGCAAATATTAGGAGCGCTAAAAAAACTGTAAAAATTATAAATTTTAGAATTTTTTAAGCTTTTTTAATCGTTTTTATTTACATATTTAACTATCATGATTCCATATCAAGAGTTTAGTGACTTACATCACTTCAATGGTGATGATGTAAGTCACGCCATCTGTTGAACAGTATATAAACTAAAAACGTTAAAACAACTAATACTTTTTTTTACTAAACGTATCAATTTTTTTCCTCTTTAAACGATTTAAACATTAGAAAAAAATATTATAAAAAAAATGCCAAATTATAAATGAATTAAAGAGCTTATAAAGATTAATTTCGGGACTAAAAATATAATTTTATCCGTATTTAATAATAGATGAAACTAAATTTAGAACGAGAAAAGAAATAATTCACGGAATACGTAAAATTTTAAAGCGAAAAAACTCCAAAATGACTCTATAATTAAGCCAATCAAGAAGATAAAAGAAAAAAATTTAAGATGTAATATAAATAAATTATAACAGTTTAATTACAATAAACGAGTGCGATTAAATATATTGGATGATATAGGATGCGAAGTGCCTTATTAAGGTATCAATGGAGATTGAAATATATAGAAGTTGACAGCCAGAGGAGTGGAAGGAAAAAAAAAACCACAAATTAATGAGACTGAAAAGAAAAGAAAAAAATGTTCTGAAGAAATCTGTAGAAAAAATTGCAACTAATCCACTAACACGTCACTTTTTTAGCGATTAATTGCTTGGATTAACTGGGCAGTCCTTATCTTCACTTTGTGCAGGTTTGTCTTATGTTCTTACTTTTTATCTCAAAAGTTACATACTTTAGACTGATTTGGGCGATTAGTGGGCTCCAGAAAACTTGTGTAATAATTAATATCGTTAATATATATATATAATTCTTTTTAATGAAGAAATTTTCTTATCATGATTTTAGTAAAGCTTCTACACAGTTTTTATTCATAAATTTCCATCTATAGAATAATTAATGATTAAGGACAACAAATATTATAAATTTTTTCAGCAATTTAATGATAGAATTGCTGAAAAATGAATTAAATATCAAGATAATCATTTTTATGTAGCATCATTATATTGTCACAGTTAAAATATTAATAAGTGCTAAAATATATAAAATAAAAAAAATTTATGATGCCTAAATTCAAAAATATGGCATGAAAATTTAGAAAATATTTTATTTTTTTTTACTTATTTACATCGATAACTGAAATATGATCTAGCGCTTTTATCAAATTTATATTAAATTCGTTCGTTCAGACAATCATTAAAATTTTATCAATGCATAATATTTTTGATAATCTGATAAATAATTAGAAGAGTTTCACAAGACGATATTTAAGATCCAACTTTAAAAAATATTGCTGTTTAATTTTATTTTTCACTGTTTTAATTAACTAAAATATATAAAAAAAAACATGTTGAAGTGCATTATTTATCAATTATCACATAAAAACCTCATTTCCTTTCAGATATACGATACTTATCCTAATCTGAACTCACGATGTTGGAACATTCATTAATTCTGTTGCATTTTATTCTCTCCCTTTTCCCTGCAGTAAAAGAAACGTGGCACATATATCAATGGTCTCGGAATCCTGTCTTCCATGCTCGCAATTAAACTGGAAAACATACTTTCCTATTCGAGGACAATGTTTATATGTTTAAAATGTTAATTATGTGTTTAAATATTGTGGAAGTTACAGTCTACTGATATGAATGTACAGTATTTTAAACTGCTCTTAATTCGTGTCAGTAGCAAATTTATAACCTGTACGGTATCTTCTGATACAGACAGGACAAAACATAAACATACCCTGTAAAAAAATAAAAGATTAATAACTAATAATAATATTATTATTATTAGAATATTATTGCTATTAATTAATATTTTATATATTTTAATCTAATTAATAGCATCGATAGCATTCAGATGCTGTCGTCAATCCTATAAAAAGTCTTTGACTTCTTTAGTCTATGTGAAGTCTCAAAGACTTTTCACAGATTTGAGAGAATGTGGGAGCGTATGGGAGACTTTTCATAGACTTGGAAGAGTATGGTAGACTTTTCATAGACTTGGGAGCGTATGGGAGACTTTTCATAGACTTGGGAGCGTATGGGAGACTTTTCATAGACTTGGGAGCGTATGGGAGACTTTTCATAGACTTGGAAGCGTATGGGAGACTTTTTATAGACTTGGAGAGTATGGTAGACTTTTCATAGACTTGGGAGCGTATGGGAGACTTTTCATAGACTTTGAGAGACTATGGGAGAGTATGGGAGACTTTTCATAGACTTGAGAGACTATGTGAGAGTATGGGAGGCTTTTCATAGACTTGGGAGGGTATGGGAGGGTAGGGGAGACTTTTCATAGACTTGAGAGACTATGGGAGAGTATAGGAGACTTTTCAGAAACTCAATACTGACTTCTGATGCTATTGTCAGGTAGCATCGTAGAAATAATCAATTCTTTTTTAAAAATATAAATTTAATTTTATATCTATAAATTTTATTATTTTAAAAATATGCGAATATTCCTCACCTATTTTTAGAACAGCAAAATGTGTCGTCATGCTTCCAAAGCAAATTTTTTATGAGAATTCGCTTGAAAAAGTCTATTAATTTTTCAAAAAATTCTACTGATAAAAAATATTAATATTTAAATTGATTATTATGGAAGTGAAATATAATAAAAATCCGAAAGTAGATTTTAAGAAGGAAATAAGGTTACTGAAAGCAATCAAATTAAAGATTTTCGTGTTTAAGATAAAACTTTTAAGTAGATTGATATTTCCTTCACATCTTAAGATAAGAGACATCTGTCCAAAACATTGCTTAATTTTATAACTTTCCATTAAAGAAAGTGCCCCAGGATAACTTTATCTAGTTATTTTCCAGTGTTAATGAGAGTATTAGAAATTTAATTGGAACTGACCACGTGTTATTATTGAATGAAAATTAATCTTTACGATACAAGGTCGTATTAAGTGTAATTTTAAAGAATGCATCAGCAAAATCGCAACTTAAATGGATATATATATGTGTTTTTACAAATTTTAACGAGCGACAAAGTATCAAAAAAATTTTATAATTTTGAAAAGTTAAATCATAATCAGTATAACATCATTTAAAAAAAAAATAAAGCAAAATCCAATTAATAATTGCATAATCAATCACAACTATCTAGGCCTCTGTTCAAATTGGGAATGTGTAAAGAATTCTCATTAAAAAATTGTTATTTTCTCATCATTAATCATCGCATTTTACTTTATATCGGGTATTAATTAGCTTTAGAGATTCCCATCTTCTACGAGATGTCACCAAAATTTAAAATTCGCATTTTGGGTTATCGATAAGAAAGTTAATTCTTTAATTTTTCACTCCATTTTTAATCTTTGCAAACAAACAGAGTTTGTTAACATCACTTTTCGACGAAACTACTCGTCAGGTATTTATATTAAATGTTTATTCTTTACTAAAATAAATACGAATTTTTCGTGAGATAAACGTTATCGTTATATATTTTACTCTTTATCAACAGTATAATATTGTTCTTTATCAAAGTAAACACGGGTGTTAATAAATAAATTGAAAATTCTGAAACTTAGATCCGTATCGTGAGACGTTTTTCCTTACTAATTAATTTCGATCCCAAGATCAAGAATGTCTTAATATAAGAGTAATAATGTTATTATCTTCCGAAATTTATCATATCGATATAATTCTGATGCTGATTAGTCACGAAATGTTTATTTTGGAAGTGATCTTGTAGCGCTTCTTCTTTAACTTTGATGGAACATAATACGCATTTCTGCTCATATATAGTTTATTTTTGTTGCTTTTTATCCAAATTAAATTTAAATAACTTTAATAGACTGAAAGAATTAAATAATAAAAAAAAAGATATACGTTCAATTATTTATCGATTCATTTGTTGTATTCCATTATGCATTTTAAAAGCAGAAATAACACCTTTTTTCTTGGTATTAATTTAACTAAAGATCAGAAGAAAGAAATATATAGCTTCGTGATATTTGTCACGAACGAACGTCACGAACAAACTCGATTTATTAGGTTGCTTACTCAGAAAGAGCGAATAGACTACTCCCTGAAAGAGCTTATATGGTTTCCTTTATTGTTCATTAATATAAAAATATTTGATTGTTCTTGACTACAGTTCCGTTTTGGTTTCGATAATGATTTTAAATAGGTGAAGAGAGTAAAAATAATTCCGACAGTTTTGACACTCTAACATCAATAATGCTAATTCGAAAAGTGCTGCTCGGTTTAGTAACGACATCAGAATTGATGGCAGAGAATATTCGAAAATTTGAGATGGCTCAATATATCACGAATAATCAATAATCAAAACTCGTAATTTATCGCTTAAGAATATTAAAAATATGCAGTTAACAGTTACGATTTTTAGAATGTTACGATGATATTCGTAAACAAATAATTCAAATATTTATATATAGAGTAAAACCGGGAGAGATGGCACATTTTTTTTTTTTCTTTTGTTTACCGATAAAATTATTAATAATCATAATGATAAACTTTTATTATTCAAAATAACTTACATAGAACTATATGCAAAAATAATGTCAAAAATTAGTTAAGCAAAATGAAAAAAGTGACAAAATAAACAATTTTTTGTCAACTTTTTTTTTATTTTGCTCTCCCATAGACTCAATACTGACTTCTGATACTGTCGTCAGGTATAATTTTTGACATTACTGTTTGCATAAGGTTCCATGTAAGCTATTTTGAATAATAAAAGTTTTTGATTATGATTATTAATAATTTTATCAGCAAAAAAAGGTGCGTCATCTGTCCCATTTTACTCTAATATGGATTTTTAATTATCTTAGATAAAGCATATCAACGTCTACGCTGTTCAAACAGTTACTGTATGCTATAATCACTATCACAATGTCATCTTGGCTCCAGAATATGAATATACTTAGCTGTGCCGTCTCTCCCGACTTTACCCTATGAATGCACGAAATGATATTAAAGATGGCAAAAATCATTAAAAAAATTCGTAAAAAAATGTAGTTAAACATGTATACGGAACACAGAATAAATACAATAATTATTTTTTCCAAAAATTCAAAAATTATTTTGATAAAAACTAATGTACTGATGATGTCATTTTTGAACAATTGATTATTAATGGATACACTTATTAATAGCCGCATAACAAATGAATAATTTTTTTTTATCTCGCGTAAAAATTTAAAATTCATCTTCTCTCGCGAGAGTTTCAACAGTTTATAAAATCAATAAGGGTATAATTAATGATGCTAATAATTTTTATCGAAACCAATAACTATAATTTTGCGGTGAAAACTAAGAGCACTCAAATTTGATCTCAACACGGAGAAGATACTAAAGATAAATGACGATGAAAGATTAATTATATATCTTAATTATTTACATTAATTCTAAATTTAGAGCCAAGTTACATGGGATTTACATTTCTTTCTTCAAAAAAAAAAAAGGTTTTTAAAATATTTTTAACGATACAGTTGCTTAATTATAATATTATAATTAGTATTAATGTAGTAATTATAATATTAAAATAAGTATTAGATATTAAATAAGTATTAAATAAGTATTAGTAGTAATTATAATATTATCCTATGTGATACGCGATGTAATCGATTATATTCGTCGATTTAGACATCATATAGGATGATAAAACATTAATATATCATATTTAATCGATATAGGATGTAAAAATGGCGTAACGGATTGGATATCTATATAGCAGACATTAAAAAAAACTATTAAACATGAGAAAGTTTTAACATAACCTTCAAAACTCAACTTCTCAGAATGTCTATGTTTCTTCGGCTCATCCCAGTTATCTCGGCTATAATTTTGCTTGATAAAAAAAAAACTTTTAAGCTAATAATAAAAAAGTCATAATGGCCGCTAATGACAATAATGAGAAACATCAAAAAATACTTCTCTAGTGGTTTTACTTAATGATATCTAGCATTAAGAAAGAGAACAATGACTAAATCTCCAAATCAATCTCGAGAATTAAGATCCTTTCGTCGATATCATTGTAACTTGGCGACATTATTAGCATTAATGTTGCATTCTAAAATTTGTTCCCATCCTTTTTCTAAAAAAATTCGTCAATAATACGATATTGATGCCATTAATTAGAGAATTTAAAAATATATTCTGAGCTTGTAAACATCTCAAAAAAAACGAAATATTCCAAAAGCTTAATTTTCAACATTGAATTGTAGCCCGGGATTCTTGCAGTAGTTGTTACACGTCTCAAAAATAAGCGACTTGTATACACGCAATGCTCAACAAGAGTTATTGGTTCGAAGAACTTTATGCATTCGTAATTATCTCTAAGTCGAATTCTTTTGACTGGTTTTTATTAAGTTATGGAGAAAATAAACTATCGACTGTTCCTTCGAATGCTAACGTTCGAAAACCAAAGAAACGTCACTAAATTCCGTGTCATTTCTTCATCGGGTGGAGCCACGACCAAGAAAGCAATAAAAATAAAACTGTCCGTATAGACTAAAAATCAAAACTATAATTAAAACTCATTTAAACTAATTATATATATTTTAAAAGCAAGTTTAAACACATCACTTCTGTGCACCTGTAATCATCCCTTTTTTCTTCTCTGGAACAGTTTTATTACTAGTTGTCCACTCCCTATTCTGTAAGAAGTAATAAATCATTCAGTTGATCATAAGCTCCTGATTTTTACAGCTGACATAAAAAAAGGCAAATCTATTTGGTGGAAGACAGACTTGAAGTTTCACTTCAGACAATACAGGGCTTTTTGGCTCCTTCTTTCTAGCCCCTAGGCTTTGGAGTTTATAGCTGCTCAACAACACATACAATGCTGTAGACAAGATAAGAATTCGCAGGTGAGTGTTTTACTAACTTAAAAGTTTGTTTGAAATTAAATATCTTATCGTTAGTGTTTATTCGTGAAGTAAATAGATATAAGACCCTTTACCTAGTTGCTATTTCAACAGGGAATTAATCATTAACAACAATTAATCTTTATAATTACATTTATATGCAGTTAATTAGTATTTTTTGGAAAGTTATAATAAAACTAAATTTTCTTTTATACCTTTATTCACCATTTATAATTAAATATATTCACCATTAATTAGAAATTATGAAGTTATTCCATGCCGCTTATTAAATGCAGCTTCGAGCAAAATAGCATATTAGCCTTGTTATATATACAAAAATTATTATGGAAATTGCATTTAAAGTGGATCATGTGAACTGAATTAATACAGAAGGCTATAATTACCTAGTCTTTCATACTATGCAACATGTTATTTTTATGCATCTCTTACACAAAAATGCCTATAGGAAGTTGAAAGAAAGTGTTATATAGAATATACAAGTTTATAATTTCGTATATTCCAAAGGGTTTATTACGTAGAAAAAAGAAAAAAAGCCAAGAGGTAGAAGTCATTAGCTTTGCACTTTTCGAAATTAAGTTATAAATATCGGTGTTTAGGATCGCGGTTTAAAAATAGCTCAAGAATAATATAATTACTATGCACCGGATGATTTTTTCGCATGTTTACTTAATCTTGCAATGACACCAGTAGGCAAATGATGTGTGGTGCACACTAAAGAGGTTTCTGCTGCATTTCCCATGAGAGTGGGTGGAGATTGGCAAGTCTCTGTGGGCGTAAACCGTGAATTCCTTCTCTTCCCAGCAGGATAATCAAGATATACTATATCAGACATCATCATCAGATTACCTTATCCTGTTCTGATTGTAGCAACTTTGTTTAAACTGGAAAATTATTAACCATACCGTTTAATTGACGGAATATTTTATTATTTTCATAAATTTCGTGGCAAAAATAACCCCAAAGATAGAAGTGTTATTTAGAGATAATATTATATAAAAAAAAAAAAATATATATATAGGTATTAATTGAGAGCTAAAGAGTTATCGAGTCGGTTAAATAAAATTAGAAGACGTTAACATTATCTAATAGGAAAATCTGAGGATTACTAAAAGGTGGGATTATCCCACTTCGATCAGCACACGACAAAATTGCATGGTGGGATATTTCACACCTGGATCGGAAGTTAAAGCAGACAGGAGGTGGGCTACAAAGATGTCTCGCGTTGACTACGAGGTTATCTAAAGTGTCATCTCCTTTCTCAATCGGATTCCATCTCGCATTGTGTTCTGACGGCTGGAAGAATGGTCCCTAAATATCGCCAGTCTCTATCTAGACTTTCGGACATTCCAGTTCTCTCCAATAACTTTTTCGGAGTAAGTTTTCTTTTGTTTGTTCTCCAGGTGACAATCCACACTTCACTGGACTGCAGTTATTTTTGAGGTACCACGTGGGCTTCCATTAAACTGAGATGTGGTATTTTAGAAGCTAAACATTCTAAGAGGCTATTTATAGCGTAACATTAAATTTGCCAGAAAGGAAAAATGTTTCTGTAACTAGCGACAGAAAAATTTCGTTTATCATCTGCAGAATTATTTACAGTTTTAATTAAATTTTATTTAGTAATTGTGAATTTAACCGCATTATTTTGGCGCAAAAAAATCGTGAAAATAACCTTTCTCAAGAGACTTTTATGAATCACAACTACCTATAAATTGTTTATAGAAGAATGTCAAGAAAAATATTCTCTTAGACAAATACTCAAGAGTAATTCTCAAGATAAATGCTCCTTTCTTGTCTAATTGTTTAAAGCGTGTTGCTCTATTCTTGGCTTCCATTATAAGGCATATGTCTTTGTCTGGTTAACATCGTATATAAACAGACCCAGTAGCGGCCTCTTACACCATTAATATTCATTTTTGATTGCAATTAAGGAGGTAGGAAAAAGAGAGAACGACGTGTGTTTTCTTCCTTGTTTTTGACATTTGATTGACTTAACTAATATCGTGTCCTTGCTTTATATTCTTTGGAATTTTATTTTTCAAACAATATTACTTTTTTTATTTTCCTTTTTTGTTAGTTACATTGAATCGCTTTACTGTTTTTTTTTTTTTCCTTGGATGTTTGAAGGTAAATAAGTTTAACAGCTCTCTAAAAATTTTAAATATGAAATATACGCTTCTAAAATTAAAATTTATAAACATTTTCAATCAAAATTAATTAAAAAATCTTTTATTTCCGTGTTAAAAAATCTTTACTGGTATAAAAACATATTTATCGTACTGTCATGTTGGTGTCATGTAGTATGGTTTAAGGCAACACGAAAAAAATGGTTTTTGACATTTTATATCGCCTAGTACTTTTGGCCTAGATTTATTTTATTGATTAGTCTGAATTCCCAATTTTTCAAGTCTTCGGCCTTCAAAAAATATATATATAATGATGATAATATTTTTATAACAGTCAGGAATATTTAATAAATTGATTTCCGATTAAATTTCCTGGATAAATTTATTCATTGACTATTAACGTTGTCTAGATTAGGTATCAAATAAATGAGGCTGTTACACGAATAAGGCAATATTCACGAAGATGAACAATAGGCGAATTAATATTTTGTGTAGATTGTTTTGACACATTTCAGTTAAATGTGATTTTGTATCCAAGTTTCCGACGCACCAAGGATAAATAATTTTATTGATAAGTTCAGGACACGCGAGTATTTCGAATATTCGGTCCCCAAAGTGAATTTTTATTTATTTATTTTTTCTAACTTCTCACGCTGCCGAGTATAAATTTAATGAATAAATCTGTTGGTACGACGATTAAGATCTTAATTATCGATTCAGAAAAAATAAAAAAATAAAAATATGATTTATCTCGGTCGATAAAAGAAATTTAGATAACTTTGAAGTTTCTATTAGGCGAAGATTATGTGATCGTCTCTTCTACAAAATAAACTATAAGCTCTGAGTCTACTTTAAACGTATAATTTTCTCGAAACTCTACTTTTCTCGAGTAATGAGCCTGAACCATTCATTGTTTCTCCGAGTTCCTTTTCCTTAAAGTTTCAGACTTCAATGTTGCGTAAAAAGGGAATTTTTTCACTTAAAAATTTTTACATTTTACAATAAAACGGTTGTTTCAGATATTTATAAATACTCGTTAATTGAAATATGAATAAATTTTCGATGACAATCTGACGACAGCATCAGAAGTCAGTATTAAGTCTACGGGTCTTATTACTGTAGGATTACTATAATCTTCCATAGACTCAATACTGACTTCCGATGCTGTCGTCAGGTTATAGTTACGAAGAATCAGTGAACATATTTGAAAAGTAATAAATTTTTTAAAGATTTCTGCGGCATGTTTTTTAAAGCCATGCCAAAAAAAAATTAATTTTAGCCATTAAAATTGATTTATAATTTAATTAATAGAAACATATATTCCCTAATATTAAAAATATATATAAACTATCAGAAATATAGGCCATCTATATCTATTTAATATCTAATCTATATAGTAATATAGGCCATAGAGGTAAAGTGTGATCTTCTTGGGTCTCATTTTCCTGCCCCAAAAGATCGTTTTACAGTTCTATTGAAGAAAATATTGTCTTTTTCTGATTAAAACGGGACTTCTTATGAGATGATCTTGTTGAGGATGCACTACAGACTATTGGTTTTTGCCGTTCTAGGGCAGTGTAAAGCCTCCTCTTTCCTACAATCTATAACATAGGCCATATATATTGGCTATCATATTCTATAATTTATGAAAATCAGGTATTTAATTAACAAAAATAATTATTAAAAATATAACAAAGTTTTAGTTTTTATTGATTCACCTTCTAATAGTAGTGCAGTAAAAAGGGAAAAGAGAGAGAATATTTTTAATTCTATATTACTAATCACAATTAAAATCAGCATTTTAACAAAAAAATTGTTGACAATACTTAAAATTTAATTAAAACTCTTAAAAATAACAATTCTTTAAGAAAATATAGAAATATTTATAAATTTTTTGTCGAATCAAACAATAATTTCACCAATGCTGGCTCTAATATGAAATTTAAATAATAGAATGTTACTAAGAAAATGATTTTTATTCTTATACTGAAGAAATAATTCAGAAAATATTATTCTATTAATAATTTAAATAAAATAAAATTTTTAAATATTATAAAACCTATATAAGTTAAATATCTTGAACTTTATGGATAGATAGACTGTATAAATTATTTAAATAGACTTCTACACAATTCTTCATTTCATAATTGATACAGGCTTATCCTTGACCCAAACCAAACCCAATATTACATTCATAGTAACATCAACTTTGACCCGAATGAAATATTGATGCAAATTCGTCTTAATAAATTTCTAGACAAATTTATCTTACCATACCCTCCAAAATATTGTCAGTTTTGTAATTATGATATAACCGACATAAGTCACTTATTCCAAATTCAACTTTGACCCGAATGAAATAGTGATGCAAATTCGTCTTAATAAATTTCTAGACAAATTTATCTTACTATACTCTCCAAAATATTGTCAGTTTTGTAATTATGATATAACCGACATAAGTCACTTATTCCAAACTTGTCCTACCCTCCAACCTTTTCGAAAAAAAAATCTCTAATCTCCCTCCTAACAAAATTCATCATGGCGATAAAAAGTTCATATAACATATTTAACTTTATTAAAGATGTGTTTAGCTTGTTATAGAGATTCACCTTTATTTTTTTTATTATTTAGTTTCATATTTCTCTTCAAATGCAATTTTTGTACCCCCTAATCTACAAGGGATCCTTCCTAATTGTTTAATAAACATTAATTAACCTCTATATAAAAAAAATTAGCATATTCTGTAAATTAATCTTGAGATTTTTTCAACAATAAACCACTATAATAAGATAATTAGGCACTTAAAAAACCGAATAATCATCAAAATAATTCAAAATTAAAACATAAAATTTATTAAATAATATTTTAATTGTTTTTTTTTTGCATAAATCATCAATATAATTGAATCCATCATTTTTAGAAACATTATGAAAAATAACTTAAAAAAATTTATGAAAAAATTAATAATAGAAGCTAATTATATTTTTATAAATATGATAAAGTCAAAGGTCACCATATATTAAACTTCTCAAAATTAAATTTATTAATAACTTTTATTTTTAATTTTTAATTTATTAGTAATGTTTCTAAAATGGCCGAATTAAATTAACGTTTTTTTTTTTTTTTTTTTTAATATACTATGTTGGTTACATAGATTTGTATGTTTGTATAGATCAGTAAATATTGTTTCACTATTTTAATTTGTAAAAAAATGTTAGAAACGAGCAAACAAAAGGAAACATTCGAATAATTAATTAGTTTGCATGTTATGTTAAGGAACAAACAAGGAAAATTTTTACTTTAATAATAAAATTCGGTAGTTTGACTTTTACCTAAGGCTATTTCTTTTTTAATTTTTACCTTTTAATAAAATTGCTCATAAAGAAATTTATATTCGAAATTATTCAATTATGAATTTCTGTAGAAAAAAGAAAAAAAAAAAAAAGAAAATTAATTATATTCGTACATTGGCATTATAAAACTGGTCTTTCTAATTGTAGATATACTCTGAGCAATTACAACTGTACGCAGCGGGTAGTCAGGGGTGGTAAAAATTACCATTCATAGAGAATGAGATCAACATGACAAGCATGGGTTCAACATTCATTTGTTGATAGCATGAGATTATTCTCCGCCCAGTTTAACTTGTTGACTCCTCCCTTAGCAACGGTTGCTATCGGTAGGCGGTAACTAACGCCCATTAAATGAAACACAAAATAATACTTGCAGAACTTTTATTATTATTCTTATCGATTTTTATCATATGTTACCATTTTTAATGTCGTTTTTACGGATATAAATGTGTTAATTATATAAATGGCGTAACTTTACCTTAGAATTTTAGAATAATTTCCATAAAAGCGTTTTAAAACTCTCGTGTTTTAATAACAATCACGTATATGCAAATTATCGCATTTCCGAGCTCTAGCAACTTCTCTAATTTTGCAATTAAAGAAATTTTCTACTCAAAGATTTCTAATTGCAACAGGAAGCTTTAAAACTTTAATATTTCTTAATTTTAAACAGTAATTAAGAACGTTCAATAGTTTGATTAAAAATAAAAAAGCGAACGGTTAAATCAAAGATAGTGTGACACTCTTGACAAGTCAATTTAATAAAAATGCTCTCAGATGCCACTTAATTTGCATATTTGACATTTTTTCTTCCCGCTTTTTTTTTTTTTTTTACCGGATTGAATTCTTCGAAAAACTATTTCCCCCTTCGAGCCTTAAGGATATATAGGAAGTAGTAAATGACAGAATTGAAAATATATGTGACAACGTTGCCGACTAAATTGTGTTACCAAATGGAGATCCTAAAGAGTTATAAAGATTATCTGATAGCATAAGTGTTCTCAAACAAATTGCAGAATGCTGTTTAACGTTATCATAATTTATTTAGTTAACAGATCGTTAAAATATTGAAATTGGCTATACTCTGAAGTCCCGAAATTGTCCTGAAAGAGGTATTAAATAAATAAAAATGTTACAAATAATAATGATTCATTCTGAGTCAGCATTTTAAAAATATTGCGTAGGGATAATAGTGAGAATATATACTTCACGAATTTAATTTTTTATGGATATAAATAGGAATAATTATAATATGAAAAATGCAGAGATAAATTTCAATTTATTTTCCTGAAATGTTATCATCATCTCGACCCGTTTCTCCTCTTTTCTATTGAAGCATCTGATGAAAAGAGGGTTTGTTGGCATCAAAAACCCCCCTCTTAAACTGAGGAAAGGGGAACACAGCCATTCATCAGTCAACGAAAACTTAGAAATTCTGGGAAATGTCAGTTCGATACAGCTTCATTTCCAGTCAGGTTTAGTAATATGAGAATGCATGAAGTGGAACGTGTTGTTGTTGGGTTAAAGTGCAATGAACTTAAAAAAATAGCCCAATGGAGTGATAAGCTGATAAACTTGTTTTGAATTGGGATGCGTTATAGGGGAATATTTTATTCTGCTTTTTGAAATATTTAAAAAAAAATTACGATCAACAAATAGGTCTCTAAACCACCACGCTCTACTGGCCTAAGATTGTTTTATCCTATAGGCCCAGCTTAGAGATCATAAATAATGTTATCTAAGATACATATAAATTAAATCCTTTACTGAATTTATTTATTGAGCAAGTAACACACGTATTTCAAAGTTTTCAGGAGTTTCTATGAGATTTTTAAGTACTTATAACTAGTATATAATCGTCTTATGAAATTTATAAAAAGATATCAATAATGTTATAAACTATTATCTACATAGTTGCTTTTATTCTTATTTTTAATCCATATAAATTGCAGATTATATAAAAAATTAAAATCGCTACATAAATTGTGTTATACTCAGATCGAAATCCTTAGATTTGTGTGTTTTATTCTTATCATTTATAGCGCGTTAAGACCTTATGAATGATGTGTCATCTTACTTTATCTTTAATGGAATTAGTAACTGCTAAGGCAGCATTAGAAAGATGCTACCTTAGCAGATTTAGATCTTGGCAGAGAAATAATATTAAGCAGCGTAATAATGAGCGATTCAACTTTGTTTTTAGTAAAAAAAAAATAATAATAATAATGATCTTAATAAGCAATAGTAGGTTTAAAATTCTCGTTTCAACTACATTCAGTGGTTGAATATTAACTAATACAGTGACGCCATCTATGAATAGAATCTTTTAACAGTTTACGATGCGTGTCTCTTTGTAGGTACAACTCTCTCTTTTTTTTTAATGTTAATTTTAGCAATTTCTTCTTAATAAATTTATCAATGTAACCACATCAATTGTTAGTTAATCGAGTGTCGAATGAAAAGAAATCGAATTTTGCGATTATTATTAATAGGAAACATTTTTTTATATGATCAAAATTTAGGCTTAATGCTGTTTTTATTTTGATACTTAATCAAGATAAAAAAATTAATTTATTTCTGGAGATTCGCCTGACATAAAATTCTAATATTGCGGTATATAATTAAAATGATTATTAAATATTTTGATCAAGAAAATCTGAATTTTTATCTCAAAATACACTGTTAAGAATGGATTGAGAAACTTACTCTGCAGAGCAGAATAATTGTAAGTTTATTCATCTCAATTTATCTTTAAGCTATGGGATGCTTCTGTTTGACATTTTATAAACTGGGAAGAATAATTTTTACTATAAAAATATATATATAAATGCTAAATAAACTAAACTAGTAGATGATTTGATATTTTCAAAATTATGAGATTGTAATCCTTCAGACTCAATTATTGTTTGAAATCATAACAAATTTTATTTCTTCTTCACAAAAATTAACGTTGCCCTTCGACATATTGTAAAAAACGATATATATACATGACGACAGCATCAGAAGTCAGTATTAAGTCTATGTAAAAATTAACGTTGCCCTTCGATATATTGTAAAAAACGATATATATACATGACGACAGCATCAGAAGTCAGTATTAAGTCTATGGCAGAGTATAGTAATCCTATAGTAATAGAATTTACACTGACTTCAGATCAGTATGGTAGTATTCAAGCAGTTTATGAATTGTTAAATATTAAATCACTGAAACCTCAGAAGATATGTCTAAATACATCTGTAGTTCTCTTCCATCTTATAATGTAAGCTATACTATAATGCTGCATTATAGTATAAGCTTATAAGATGTTCTGACTTTATACATATCTAAATTTTGGAGCAATAGATATAAAAATTCATTTTTTCTAAGAGATGCTACTAATTATAATAAATGTATCACTTAATGTTGTTTAAATTTATACATTTTTGTCCGATTTGTGGGTTTTTTTCTATGGGGGCTCTTACTACACATGCTTGTATGCTTATAGTTTAATGAAGAGTATGGGGAGAAAAAATAATATTTTATGTCTTACATAATAACAATAACTCAATTTGTTAAGTATTTCTTATTATCTTCGGACTAAAACATTAATTAAATTTTTTATTAGAATATTTAAGCAATTATTTTTAGTAGTAATAAAGACTTCTCTTTTTTTGTTAATTGATAAAATAAATGATAAAAAAATTCTCTTTAAAATAATCTAAAGACTTTACAGCACCATTTTATTATAAAATTTACATTAATAAAAGTTCAAATTCTGTATAAAAGTAATATTTTCTATTAGTGAACTTTATACCTTTAGAACTACTTCTAAAGTTATTAAAATATCTATAAGAGTAATTAAAATTCTTAAATGAACTTACTTACCTGTAGAATGTAAATCATTCATAATATTTAGGCAGCAAAGAACAATATCAATTAATGTTATCCTAAATTATATATTGTATCAGATACTAATGTCAAGTTTTTTTGCTTAATTTTCAGCGTAGGAAAGATATAATAAGCCCTTATAAATCGATAAACAGTATATCATTGTCAAAGTTTTGAAAATAAAAATATATTTTTATTATTTTTTTAATGAATAAAGCAAATTTTTACACCTAAAAAGAACAAAGTATCAATATTATAATACGGATTTGATCAGCAAGTTTTAGATACTTTTCACTTACAATAATAATAATTCATATAAAATTCGATTAATAATCTTTTCAGCATGATTCTGTTAAAGATACGACTCATTGTTGTCATCGACAGCCGCAGGGCGCCATACAGAAAGCATGCTCCACCCTTTTCGAAGGGAGGGAGTCTGTAAATAAATAGATATATAGCCACTCCTCTACCTGAAGATGTACCTGCAGATAGGTCTGTCCTGCACATTTTTCCCGCTTTAATGAAGAAAGCATATACGCGACTACAGGCTTTTATATATAAATCACCCAGTTTACTAATTGCATCTCTTAGATCTACTATATAACCCCCTATTTTCAGGAGATTTATATTACTGTCATGCATTTTTAGGAATTTATACTCTGGTGTAATCCTTACACCTGCTTTACACGGGGAATACAAGAAGTAAATAATTAAAAAAAAAAAATTCTAACACAAATAATAATTCTTGTGTTAATAAATCAAAAATGGAGTCGCATCATTATACAAACCTAAATACTCTTAAAATGGTTATGAAATTAGCTATTTTAGAGCATTAAACCATAATTTAATATTAAAGTAATAGTTTTCGAGGAGGAAATTAATTAAAACTCAAATTAATGGCAATAGTGGAAAATCGTGATATTGTAATTAAGCTATCTTTATTGTAAGGGACGTCTTCATTTTCATCATGAATGTTGTTGAAAGACAACAATGACCCCAAGGCACTTTTCTCACAGATTAGGCCAACTACTCGGGAGAAAAATCCGTATTTTAAAGCATAATAAATATTTAAAAATTCAAACTAGTTGTGTTTAATCATCAATAACACGAATATAATATTAGTTGACATGTATCTAGCATGCTAAACTAGAGTTAACCAGGTTAATTGTTGTACTTACTAACATTTAATCCTTGATATAGCATAGATAATGAAACGACAGATTAATATTTATAAGCTATCATTTATCTTTTTTAAAATAAATTCCTTTATATTGTAACCTTGTTTAAGCATGACTTTGAATGAATTTTTTTAGATTATACTCAAAGTTCCAAATTTAAAAGCCTTGCTATCTCGTAAGCTGCTTCGATTTTAAGATATTCCTTTAACGTAGTATGAAGAAAATAAATTTTAAAAGTTAAAACAGCTGTCTTTTTTTTAAAAAAACTTTAGTTCCGAATTTGTCCGTACCAGCGCTGAAGAAGGGGAACACCTGGTATATAAACCATCTATTAAGCTGCCATCACCCACCTGGATGCAGGCATCAATTTAATATGGCTCAGATGGGTGTTGACACTTATTAAAATGAACATACCTCCCGTTTCGACAGCTATTAAAATATAAGACGTGGACATTATTGTGCAACAGATGTTCAACAATTTTCAAAACTTTTACCTATGACAGATCTGACATTAGGATTAACGCTGCTTGTCATTTGAAACTTCAATTTTATAATGCAGGTTTGTGTAATCCTATCACAGCTGCCATACCCCTATGTAAATCCTCTTTTCTCTGACTGACAGTTTCTAATATGCATAATTTAAGATTTAACTGTGACTCGGATAAATTTATGCGCTACCGATAGGATTTGTAGTAAACTATGTTCTGCTTTTGCAACATGCGGGATCATGACTAAACAGGATAAAACACAAACCTCAGAGTAAAATAAATAAATATATATATATGTTTCTGATTTTATTTTCATGCCTAGGCCTTAACACAAGCTTCAGATCCATGCGTACATGGATAGAATGTATAGCTTTTTCTATAAACTGTACGCGATATTTGATGACATAATTCGTTTCGGAGACAGGTTTACGAGCTTGTCACATGATTTGGTTGAGGGCCTCTGGGTCTTGACTCTGCTCAGGTTGTCTCAGACTTTAAAGATACAGATTAGTTTGTGTAGCAATCTTTAAGATCGCAAAATATTCTCTACCGACATCGTAAGAAAGAATAAAAAGTAGGAAAATCAAATAAAAATTATGAATGGGATAACATTTTAGGATTCTATATATTCAATCTATAAGGTAGGCAATTAGATTATGTTAAATTTAAGAATAATATTTATTGTGAGATTGTAAAGACTATAAAATGATCGGGTCTAGTTGTCTGAACTATTATTGTAAATGATTCTGTATCTAACAGGTCTAGTATGCCTATAGGCTACATATTACGCTTCTGTCTTTGGCTAACACTATATAAATCATTTTCACAAATAGAGGGCTTAGAAGAGAAAGTAGCCAGATTGTGGCTATTCAAAAACAAGGCTCATTTCAACCAATTGTGTACTGGAAGAATTAATTAAAGGCTGCTAGAGGAGTAGACAAAATGATGGTGATTATATACAAGACATAAATCTCTTTTGGAAGTTGGATAACCCCCGGGCTAAACGAGATATTCTAGGAGTCAAGAACAAGCGATTAAGAGTGGACAGTGTGAGGTCCTGATGCGAAAGACACAATAACAAAATTATACGTTTGAAGCGAGAACTGAATTAAAATTGGTGTCAATCTGATAATGAAGTAGCTTTTAAAGAGTTTTATTGCCTAAGGTTTTCGTGTCATTGTGTAAACAAATTTTGATTTATGGAAGAATAATAGCGTTAGGGGAGAGTTAGAAAAACAATTTTCTACACTAAGCATCTTCCAGTTAATTTTTTTAAGGATCTATATTGATTTTAGTTATCATCAAAGAAACATAATATCCTCCGGCATCGTTTTAATAGCAGAATGGCTGTTGATTTAATCCTGGAGCAGAATATTTTTCCTTCAAATTAGTTTGATAGGGAGTTGCTAGTTGTTAAAGTAGGAAATTTTTATCTTACAAGTTAGTAAAACTTCTCTAGAGATTTTAATAAGATTTTAGTTTCGATTAAACGAAATCTCATTTTTAATCAATCGAAATTTTAATTATGTAAAAATAAATCATGGGAAGATCCCCGAAAAGCATAAAATTTGCGTGCAAACTTTTGTAAAGTCTCAAAGGGAATGAGAACTGTCAAAACTAACATGCAGTTATTATATATAACACAAAGCTACATTAAAGTTAATCCAGGACGAACTGAAAGGAAGGTCGGAACCACCTACCATCATACATAGAGAGGGTCCTTACCCCAGGGTCGATCAGCTCTGTTAGAGAAGGGCGGATAATATCAAGACTGCAGGCAATAGCTTATTAGCATTCATATAGGTCTAGTTTTAGAGGCAACTCCTTGTGTTAATTATCAGTCAGGAAGACTGGTTGGTTAGTGGCAGGTCACGCACCTATTTGGCCTGAAGGCCTTGCAAAAAGCCTGCTGTTGAGGAAAAAAAAAGAGGGTATTTTCAATGATAGCGCAGGAAATTATTGCGTAAAAAGCGTGCAATAAAAAACGTCACATATTATTTTTAAAGAAGAGTAAGAAAAGTAAAAGGTGATATTCAGTAAATGCCATTAAAAAGTTTCTATCTTTGCTGGCAAAAATTCCCTCGAACCATTGATCTACCTACTCGTGATAATATCTCATTCGGTAGCCAATTGCCTATTTTGGTACACATATCGTGATTAATGGAAGTGCGTTGTCTTCACTGTCTATCATGTTGTAGATCTCTCTTTTGTTGTCATATTTAGCTATCGACAAATTCGATGATGTAGCTGCAGGAGTCATAAAGTGTTACCTGAACATAGGCACATCTTACTGAAAGAGTATTGGTTTCGTTGCAATAAAAATTTCGCAATAAACATATTAAAATTCGTTATGCCCGTATTAAATATTTAATTTTTGAGATATTTCTGTGTGATAGTAGGTTCTACTGCAGCAGAATTTTAAGTAGATATTTTTGAAAAGTTTGCATTGGGAGTTAGTTAACAACGAATTCTCTTATGAGAATCTAAAAATGATTGGTAAAAGTCAACAGCTCTTCTGTCATTCGTAAAGGTTTAAGCCCCATAGACAACCAAGCGTTACTCGTGTCTGGTTATTATGAATGCCAAGATCGTTTGTCTATGTCTGGCTACTGGAAACTCGCCTCATTTGTTCCAGGTCAAAGCTTGGAAACGGAATATAAATAGACGATCTTATAAATTTTAACATATCTCAATAACTCAAACATTTGGAATATAATTAAAACTATTGAATGATCATCGTTTATTTAAATTTATAATTCCAACAGAGGTCTATTTAACAGAAGATTTTTTTATGTTATCCACTGACGAATTTAGAAATTGCAAATTATCTTTCAGAATATTTTATTCCAGTTCCAAATTTAGGAATTTTTACGAAGTTTAATAAAACAAAGACGACGATAACAATAAAAAAAGATTAAAAAATTGCCAATTTAACTGCACAAAATCGGTTGTTACATTGTATACACGCCATTACAAATTGATGTTTACTGCTTTCACCACAGAGTGCATCACCTTTCCTAAAAATAGGGAATTATGGAGTTCTAAAGAAGCACTCGACATCTCTCCTAAAGGCAATACAATCATCTCTGTTCACAGCGGGACGTCTACAAACAATAAGTCTCTTCAAGATGCAATAATTGTACAACAACGTAGCCCATTAAGAGGCGTGGATAGTCCAAGGTCGCTGCTAGTATATACCAAAAACCCCACCAACCGTATGTGATGTACTGACAGGTTCCTTATTGTTTGGGGAAAATAGGCAAGGTGACAGCCTCCGACGACGCTTGGCCCAATCTAAAATGGCAGCGAGAATCTAATAGCCCTGTTAGGAAAGTCAAGTAATATTTCATCCTTGGATCCTGTCAGGTGAACCATCCCCGGCCAGAGGCATTTGCTGGGACATCGCCTTTACCCGACATACATTTTTTGGTTGTTTTATAACCAAACCCAAACGCATCCATTAAAAATGGTAAGTCCAAAAAGCTTAATTTGCGAGTTACTATTATTTTAAGAAGTTTAACTCTCAACTTTCCTACTTTTTGAGTCCTTTTCATTTTCGCCATTTGAAAAAGTCGCCATTTTTCATTTAAAATAAAGAAAAACGCAACTTTTTCGGTATGCGTGGGTGTTTAATTTAAGACTCAGGCAAAGATAAACGAATTTTTCTTTAAAAATATATGCAAATAAGTCTAAATGAAGAAATAATGAAAGGTCTAGGCGCAAGTTTTTCGGTATGCGTGGGTGTTTAATTTAAGACTCAGGCAAAGATAAATTCTTTAAAAATATATGCAAATAAGTCTAAATGAAGAAATAATGAAAGGTCTAGGCGCAGTTAAACAGGTCTAAAGAAGAATTTAAAAAAGTAAATTAGTGCTTACTTTTAATCCGAGAGCTTATTATAGGTTCTAGTTGTTAAGTTGCATGTAAATGAGTGTAATAAAGAGCATCCTTATTATTGAAAGTCTAATTGAAAAGATAACATATATTTTAATAAATACCTAATAATTAAGATGACTAATCGCTGAATACAGATTATTAATAGCTTTCTAGAACTGACTGTCATCATTATAACGCGATTAGTATTCATGCTGCTTTATTTAACAGCTTTTAAATTAAATGCACATTCGATGGAAAAGTATAAATCTCAAAGAAATTTAAACTTCTAGGCCTTTATTATTAATCAATTATTATTTTAAATATAAAAATCATGTTTTTCTTGGCATTCGTATTAGGCCAAACATCGGCCGAAGTCTGTCGAAAGACGAACCAAAGTTTAACGAAATTCGTTCTTATTACTCACTCAGAATATTCGAAATTTCATAAATTTAATTAAAAATAAAGAATTTAATAAAATAATCATAATTATCTCAGTTTAGGTAATTATCTTGTATATTATAACCATAAAACAGAAGTATTAGTGACGAATTTACGTATATGCAAGCAGGCGATTCGCTTTGGATTCTCGGAAAAATGGATTTATAAAAATTCAACTATTCATAATTCTGAACAGAATTTAGAAAGAATAGCAAAAAAAAATTTACTTTTTATTATATTTATACAATAGATTAGATATCTAAGAATATTATTATTCGCTTTTAATGATAACAAAGTCAATTTATACAATAAAAGTATCAAATTTTTCAAACTATTCTTGATAAACTGAAACCATCAAATTCCTCAGATGATTTTTAATAAGAAAATTTATAATATAGAATGCCTAAACACAAAATTGTTGCGTTATTGTTAAAATTCTGAATATTATTAACATTATTCACTCACTAATACGTGTTATTGAAATGCTAAAACAAGTTTATGATTAGTTACAGGCACATGACTTAGAGAAACGAATAGCGAACTATTGACATTTGCTAAGAGTTCGTATGATGTAAATTTTACTTTGCCATTCCTGGAATGGCAAACATAAAAAATCTGACGAGAGAAATCTAAAAATTATTGTCTAGATATCTAAAATGACAATTTTCTAGCTTTCTGTTCAATAATGACAATTTTCTAGATCTAGAATAATCTAGAAAATGACAATTTTATAGATTTATGTTCAATAACGAACAGAATTCTAGAAAATTATCATTTTAGACAATCTAGAAAATTGTCGTATTAGACAACCTGTCGACAGCATCGGAAGTCAGTATTGAGTCTAGGGGAGAGTATAGTAATCCTATAGTAATAAAATTACTATACGATACCATAGACTTAATACTGACTTACGATGCTGTCAAGTTTTTTATTACTTGAAATCTTGCAAGCTACTTAATGAAATAGATAAGTATTAATTAAATAAGTAATAGTTGTTTTGCACTGATTATTTGAAAAATAAAATATTGTTTAGATATCTAAAATGACAATTTAGTTAGGCCTGAAGAAGCGGCAAAAGGCGCATAGGATGCTGATAGATAAGTATTAATTAAATAAGTAATAGTTGTTTTGCAGTGATTATTTGAAAAATAAAATATTGTTCAGATATCTAAAATGACAATTTAGTTAGGCCTGAAGAAGCGGCAAAAGGCGCATAGGATGCTTCAAAAATTAGGCCTATAGAATTAGCATGTGACATTTTTTAACTTGAAAATTATAATTCGCTTTATCACTTAATATAATTGTAAACTTAATTTATTGTCATCTAGTATGTGTATTTACTATCTTTAGGGCCTATTTATCATCTATTATGACTATGCATTTTATCATCTACTATGAACATTTACTATATTTATCATCATCTACTATGTATATTGTAAATAACAAATAAGACCGGACAAAGTTTCTTAAATAACATATTTTATGGAGCAATTTTTAGCTTTAAAACTCTAAAATTATAAAATTAGCATAGTTCATGAGTGCTAATGTAGAATTGTATAGTCTTCAGATTAAATTAAGCTTTAAGTTGAATCTGAAGTTTAGGATGTACAGTTACCATTCATAATAGTAAGAATATTTAAATCCCTGGTTCCCAACGTGGATTACACGCCCCATAGGGGCAATTTGATTTTTAAGGGGGCAATTAGAGAATGAGTTATTAACAGCGAATTTTTTGCATTTCTTATGGTTATAGGAGCCTCATATACAGTATATAGATATATATTGCGACATACACATTTTTTAAATTAAAAATTAGAATGTAAACTTTATTTGCTGTTTTTTATATCACTTCATATTTTCTATTCTTAGTGATTGCGTTCTTTTATTTCTCTCTTTCGTGGATGCCATGTTCTTTGGAAGCAAGTTAATGGCCTTTTAGCTTCCTCCACCTGAATAGGAGTTCACTTTTTGAATAATAAAAATTATATGTCATAAGAGAGCATCAGGATTTTAGAAATGCTTAAGTGGGGCATGGCCAAAAAAAAGGTTGGGAATCACTGATTTAGACTATATACTTGAAATGCCTATAATTCAAATTAAACATGATGAGATCATTAAAATTCATATTAATTTTATTAAATAATCAAATAAATTTTATCATGTATGAATGTCGATTCTTTCCGAATGATTAGAAGTTACTTTTTCTTTACCAAACTTATCGGATCATTATGTTATTGAATCTGAAGTAATTTTCTATAAAGACGAACATGCTATTCGTATTTATAGAAAGTAAAAGCAATTCTGTAAATGGACACACAAATCCATTATTCATAGATAAACGTCAAATAGTGAAGATTCCTCTTTGTCATTAAAACATGATGATTTAGGCCTACTTACTTAAATTTAACTTTTTTAATAAAATAAAACTAAAAATATAGTCGGATATTATGAGAATATTTTTTAAATGAAATACACAAGCATCGACATCTTTAAAAGTTCTTCCGATAAAAAGTGTTTAACATAAACAATTGCCTTTATTACGTGATTAGTAGGTAAAGTGACCTTCAGACAATCGAAAGATTGTCTCGACATTCTTCAGAGATCTTTGCAGCCATTTAGATTCTGACTTTTCCTTAAGGCCAAGCTCAGACTCATCAATTAGGACAATAAATAGTTTAGAGTAAACCAAATCGCGTACTAGCTTGTCAGTTTTCGATGTGTTTATGAACCTCAGTTATTTGCGAGGAGGAAAAACAGAATGCAGTTCAATTATATAATTCTTAGATGAATGACCACGTTATAAACAATATCGTTTTATCACGAAACCGTTGCGTGATTTTACTTATACCAAATATGTAATTAGAATCAGAATATGTTAAATCAACAATGTCATGCACCATAATCGTATCCTTACAATTTTCGGTTTAAAATTGTTTCGTAAATCTGACATTTTGTATTACTTAAATAAGCAGATTCCATTCGTTGCATTCTTCTTGTTTTTGCTGCCAAATAAACATAAATTTATAGGAGATCACCATGCTCGCTTATCACCGCAGACTTAGCCATGTGGATTATCAAAATAGTATGTCAACACACGAGAGTAAAACGTGAATAATAAAAAAAAAGAAGAAAGAAAGAAGGTGTCGAATAATTGATATGTATAGTGGCAAATTGGACGGTCTATCACTTATTTAATTGTTGGTGTGAAGTGATTTATGAAGGCCTAAATTACTTTAATTCATCATTTTACTAAAATGTTTCCTTAGCTTATCCTATTCACTTCGGGTTTACGTCAAAAAAAGTGAAGACTAGGATCTAGGCTATCATTTCTCTTTATGATTGTGGATACGGAAAAGATAAACAGAAAAAAGCAGGTGTTCTTTGGGTTTTTCTGTTTTCATGTGTTAACCTCTAGACAGTTAGGTCCAAAAAGGAACCGTGACTCGATGGTTAACCCTAAACCGGTGTTTAATCACGGGCTCTCTATCAACTTCCATCTGAACGCCCAACATTTCTATCCGGGGCATCTGCCCTCGTAACCACTATGTTTCCACCTCTGGACTCGAAACCTTCAATTATGTATCATCTATGAACCAGTTCATGAAAGTTAAACTTTGGAGGCTACTCTGAATACATAGGGTGAACATTTTTTTTCTTTTTTTTAGATTTTTAAACAATATAATACTAGAATAAGTCTAGTAACATACTTCTTACACAGGCCTACTTCTTTTCCATTCACAAGTGGGAAATCGTGATTAAGAAGATTACATAATTCTTCTTTATTTTTTTTTAGTTATGAAGATTATGCAATAAATTCTCATTTTTATTTACTAATATTTCCTTCAAAATTTTAAGATTTTGTATACAAGAAAAATTAAAGTATTATAAATGTAAAAACAGTAAACATGATAAATCCGTTTTATTTTTTTTTATCAATAAACTCTGCAATGTTTCTATGAAGTAATAAGTTATGAAATCATCATTATTTACTAATATTTCCTTCAAAATTTTAAGATTTTGTATACAAGAAAAATTAAAGTATTATAAATGTAAAAACAGTAAACATGATAAATCCGTTTTTTTTTTTTTTATCAATAAACTCTGCAATGTTTCTATGAAGTAATAAGTTATGAAATCATCAATATTATCTTAAGAATGTTGCAGGTCTTCAAGATAAGAAAATATTTATAAAAAAAAACTTGTACTTTATTAATAGAGAAACATGTTTTATAGATAACAAAACTCGCTTTTAAACTTGGTTTCTAATTAACGTTGGTTTTATTTCAGAATTTATCAGATTTTCCAAACCGCATTATAACTTCGATTAAAAATTATTATTTTTTTAATTAAAAAATTATTTTTTTTTATTGTATTTTTAAAAAGATGAAGCTTGTATTACTCATGTAGATGAAGCTTCATACTGTCTCTCACCAAGCTGATCCAAATTATTGTTATTTTTTGGACATATTAAAAATTATTTAAAAAATAAAATATTTATCCATTCTAGACTATATACAATCTAAAATTTCCCTATAAATATCTTTTACGATCTGCGAAAATCTTAACTTGGAGAAGAATCCATTAAATCGGTACCACCTTTCTCTTTGCTGCAAGATCTTTCTACCACTTTAATATTCATATGTAGGAAAAAAAAAACAAATAGTAGTTATATATATATATATATATACATATGGCAGTAAGGAAACAATATAATGAAATTTCAAAAAATGGAAAAAGCTAAAAATGCATTTATTGTAAGAGCGGAGCAGGTGTCCAAAAAGGCAAAAGCACAGAGGAGGGGAATGAAAAGCAAATTGACTGAAGTTGCTATGGTAACAGCTGAACACATCAGACAGGGTTTCAAGTACGTGATAGAATAAAAATATAATATCCTAAACACCCACATATCCCATTAAGCCTTATTGGTATGGTATAATTGTATCATCAGATATTTGCTGTCATCTGCAAAGGGTGTATCTCCCAAAGACAGTTTTTTGATCTCATTATCTAGTATTATATATTAAGATTATTATGCAGCTACTCCATTAAGGGCTTTTGGTCAATGGCAGAAAATAGCACTTACATTTATGCTTAGAAATAAAAAACTTTTGGAATTGTTATAGTTGCTCTTAGTTGTCTTCGGTTTTAAATAAATAAATTTATATTCTCTCAACTTTATAAAAGTTATTATTAAGTTAAATACGTGAATTTTCCAAAGAATAATATTTTTTTTTCTATTTTTAATGTATTTTAAGAATTATCTTTAAGTTTAAAAGTAAAAATTTTCATGTATTTAAAGATTTATTATTAATTATTTTCAGGAAAAATGTGGAAAAAAAAGGATGGAAAAGCAATAAAATAAAAATTAATTTATGATTTTTTAATACGCGGAATTATTTACTTGTGTTAAAATGTATTATTAAAAATTTTTTAAAGATATATATATATAAAAATAAAGATCATATTTTAAAAAATAATAGAAGCCATTCTTCATTCTAGTTTATAAAGTTAACAGCAGATGGCAGCACCTCGCGACTTGACACAACGATGAGTTAACCTCGCACGATATTTTACTTAATTTTTTAAAAAAATATGCGTTTAAATCCATTACAAAATAATATAATAGAGATGAAAATATATTAATTTTTAACATTTTGCACATCTCAGTTTAATTGTATACATAATTCTGATTAACTCAAAGATCCCAATGGAGTTGGAATTAGTTTGTGAAGAAAATACACACAAAAAAATCTTTCTAATAAAATTCGAATTTAATTAATAAAAGAAACTATTTTTTTTTTTTTCGAGTTGGGAAATTGTATTTGGAAAGTATATAACGGGGAAAAAGGAGATTCTGGTAGAAACAGTCACGTAAAGTGTTTATGATTTGCGTGCCACGTCACAATGTTTAAAAATAACAGTCGGGCTTCAACTCATTGCTGACAACGCCCCCAGTCAATAATTGACGAGTAAAACTTCACATACAGAAAAAAAAAGAAACTGAATTGGTCGGATCTAGTTATAGAAAAATAGATGAACACTTAAAACGGAAAGGAAAACGCACCCTTTATAAATAGATTGATTGCTTGGTGTCTTTCCAACTCAATTTCTAGACGACAACTCAATAGGAAAATGACGTCTGCCATACTTCACTCATTGTCACGACAAATGAAACGTTTAAATGACAATTAACTTTATAATTTACGATTCGGATTAAGTTTTTACTTTTCAACAATATTCCACTTTAAAGTGTTCATCAGAAATTTACTTTTTTATTAATCACTTCCGTTCACAGTAAGCAATTTATAACAGATATAACAGTTACAATTTATCGATTTAGGTGTTTTAAGTGTGGAAAATCTATATTTAACCTGTTACAAGAAATCGCTATGACTTACATCAAATTTTCATATTTAAAAATTAATCGTAATTAATGAAATTAAAATGAGTAAATTAACAACTTTAATTTGTTCTTCGTAATTACAGAATTAATGTTAACAACATCATTAAAAGAAGTTTGCATTACATTGTAAGTAATTAAGGAATTTTTAATGGGAACAATCATAAATTGTTCGAGTTAGATAAAAAATATATCTGTTTATTGTTTTGTTTTGACAAAACAAAAAGAAACGTTGATCATATATTTAATTAAGAATGGTTTAAACTCAATGCTGTATTCATAAAAATCAGAAGAGGATATATTGTATTCGAACCGTAATAAAAACCAGGTTATACTTGTATACAGAACAAAAACTGGAATGAGACTGTTAATTCTAAGTTAAACGCATATTTTGGCAATAAAAGTTCAAGCTATAGTTCATTATTCAAACAAAAATGGATAATATACACGAGACAAAGTAAAAAATATAAAAATTACTTCAAAATATTTAAACAATTTAAACATTAGATTTAAATAATCATTAGAAAAGAAAAGAAAACAATTAAATAATTTTAGAAATGGTTCAAAACAAAACAAGAAAGCAATATTTGGAACAATACTTTAGCAAATGTTTTCAAAATTTCAGTCCATGAATAAATTCAATTCTATATGATATTTACCGATCACTAGAAAATGCTATTAATGTTTGCTTGTCTTAATTATTTTGTAATTAATTACAAAAATTTATATTTAATTACAAAATATTTTATGTATTTTGTAATTAATTACAAAATATTATTAACCGATAATAATAAACTCGAAGAAAAGAGAAAAGTTTATTAATTCGGAAGAAAACAAAACATGGCGGCTAACCAACTCGTGTTGCCAGCCGAAAACAAAGAATAGTTATATATTTTGTAATTAATTACAAAATATTATTAACCGATATTAATAATAAACTCGAAGAAAAGAGAAAAGTTTATTAATTCAGAAGAAAACAAAACATGGCGGCTAACCAACTCGTGTTGCCAGCCGAAAACAAAGAATAAAAATAAAATTGATAGATAAGATGGAGGTTATATTTCATTATACCACAAGCACACACATATACATTCATATTTCAAAATTTTAAATATTAAAAAAAAAGAACAGAATATGCCAGTGGTGTTCAATCCGTCGATCGCGTAGCGATTTTTGGTCGATCTTTTGTTTATTCTTTCTTGCTTACAAATTTAATTAAAACTGAAAACATAATATTTTATTTAACATTATTTTGTATTAATTTTTCGTTAAAATTGCTAAATCAGTAATTTTTTTTTATAAGTCCAGGTAAATGAATTAATTTGGATTAGTGGAAGTCAAACAACGAGCGGTGATCTAAATGAGAGAGTAGATCGCTGAATAACTTAGTCGTTAAAATTGTTAAATCAGTAATTTTTTTTATAAGTCCAGGTAAAAGAATTAATTTGGATCAGTGGAAGTCAAACAACGAGCGGTGATCTAAATGAGAGAGTAGATCGCTGAAACTTAGTGTAGAAAAGTAGCTCATACAATACAGTTAAAAAAAATTGAACACCACTGGTATGTGCTATTCATTCAAAAAAAGTTTCCACTACAGCACTGTTTAAAATTCATTTTCGAGTAGGAAACTTATTATGTCTTCATAAACTAACGATCATAAGATGTAAAAAAACAAACATAAATAAATACGTGTCTGGAAATAAGCTTAAAATTTAAGATGATGAAAACTTTTGGCGGAGTTTAAGGAAATTATAAAAAGTCGATATGAGAAGGTAAACAAGACAAAACGACGCAGCGATAGATGTTACAGATATTAAATGTATGTGGCTAAGATAGGTGCAAAAGTTGCACAACAAGAAGTGGATCTGATCGTAGTTTAAGAGCTTGGAGCTAACATTGAAGATACAGATCTGAGAATACCCATCGTCACTTATTTTTCAACTGTTGGAATTATCTTTATTTAATTAAATTTTTCCTATTGGTCAAATGTAATAAGCGGTATGATAATGGTCTCCAGTAAGCCATAATAAGATATAAAGAAAATAGTTGACATCGATTGATCTTTGATTCATAAATTAAAATCTCTAATTCCGTATCAACAGTCAAAAACCTTCTAGTCAGATTTGTATGGCGTAATAGTAATGGCAGTCGTGTATCAAGACCCAAATTATTTTGATATTTACTTCAATACAGTAGCTAGATCAGAAAAAAATTTCGGATTCTGTTTTGAACAAAATATTAAAATAATTGCTTTTAATTGATTAATGGCTTTACAGATATATGTAAAGTGCATCGCCCTTTAAAATTGTATCGTATGAATAATTTAATTGCTTTTAATTGATTAATAGCTTTACAGATATATGTAAAGTGCATCGCCCTTTAAAATTGTATCGTATGAATAATTTAACTTGTAAGCATAATATATGGCAATATTTCTTAGAGATTGCATCAGATAAGATTATCACGTGTAGATGATATAATATTGCGCTGTTATTTATAAGTACGATCTGTAAGAGTTGCAGTCACTTCTTGCTTGTGTCAAAAAGATATAATATTTATTAATAGTTAAGATTAAACTATTAATAAATATCTTTTATTTGTATTTTTACTTGTAATGCTAATCATTAATGCAATTTGCCATCGCAAAAAAGAGTTAGAAATGTGAAATTACCAGGTGGTGTACTTCCTTTGAACACTATTATATATTTTGTTATCTTGTATAAATCTAAACTTGCCATAAGTAATTAAATTCTGATTTATCAATAAACCAGCCTATAAATTTTCCGTTGGCTAAATCAAAATTTTATTTTGTCTTGTGATTATCATACTGTTATGTTATAGTTATATAACTGCATGATGATCAATAATAATAGTTAAAAAATAATGAAAATATTTACTTCAATTAATTAAGATATAATTAATCAGATTATAATATGATAATTACAAACTTATTTCGGACTATTTCAACATTTTAAGTAAATTCTCCTACTTCATCTTAATATTATAAATTCTTTTTAATTAATTAATATTTTTCATATGTACTGTACTGCATAAATATATTAATTTAAATTTTTATACCTTTTTTAATGCTTTAAAAATTAATTTACTTCAATTAAAATTATAAAAATGGCACGATTATGCATCAAACATATCTTATATGCAACGTAATTAAAACTAAATTATTATTCAATTTTTTGAAAATATTTAAATCAATGGGTTTATAAAAAAGAGCAATTTCTATACCTGACGACATTATCGGAAGTCAGTATTGAATTTATGAGTTATACTCTTCCATAGACTCAATACTGACTTCCGAAGCTGTCGTCAAGTATAGATACTGCAAGCCACAAAAGCTCTTAGCTAAACTTTCTCATTTACTTAATTATATTGATAATTAATTGATTACTATTTAAAAATCATGCTAACAAGTGAGATAAAGATTTACATGTTAATATGGTTCCTAATGCTAACTTTATTGACAATACTAGTAATAATAAGCTTATAACAACTGCTTAAACTTTATTTGTTGTATTATTATGATAAGTGCAATACTTTCACTGATAGATTAATCTAGTCAATCCAATTAAAATGGAAATTTTATTTCTGGAATTTTTTTCTGTTGATTGGCTTCGGGCTAAGGCTGCAGATGTGAGAGAAGGAATATATATTAGTGATTTATCTGCCTTAGATCTTTCTTTACCTGTTCGATCTAAACATGTTTGAAATTTCTGAAATAAAATCTACTCAAGAAAAAATTTCCTGTAATTATTTTCTATTGGATTGATCGTATCTATCTGTTACTAACATTACTTCATTTTTTCTGTTTTCAAGAAATTATCTAATCATCTAATGATTTGGACAATTATGTGAACGATACAAAATAAAATTTTAACGAAAGAAACACTTCGAAAATTTATCAATGTCTTAAGCGTAATGAATATATTAAACGGTCAAAGATAATTAAAATTTACCTATCTAACTCTAATATAAAATTTATTCACTTCGAAAACGTTTCGCTTGCTATGACGCCATCTTCATTCTTCTTAATCATTTTTAATATATTCAGAATGAATATTTTACTGTAAAATTTAAGTAAAAAAACTGTAAATTGTGTATTTGTAAAGTTTCCTGAAGCAAAAGTGGATCCAAATATTTTACTTACAATGAAATATGTCTCCATACATAACATAATTCGTTTCTTTCACCTAAATGCAAACTTATGATTTGTAATCAGATGATTCACTTACCTTTTCGGATTCTTTCAGTTTATTTTATGATGTCATTTTAATTTGAATTTATGTATTTATATTTCAGCAATTAATATAAAAATTATTTTAATTTATCATCCAATATCTTTGAAAGAAAAAGCTCATAATTTAAGTCTTTAATAATTTACAGTATGGGATGAGATGAAAAATGGTTCCTAACATTTTTTTGGCCATGCCCCACTTAAGCATCTCTAAGATCCTGATGCTCTCTTGTGACAATTTTTATTATTCAAAAAGTGAACTTTTATTCACGTGGAGAAAGCTTAAAAGGCCATTAATTCGGTCTAAACAAGCTTCCAAAGAACATGGCATCCATGAAAGAGAAAAATAAAATAACGAGAGGACAGTTGAAGTATTGAGGAAGAAACCACTAAGAAATTGTTTAAAAAATAATAATAATATGAAGTGATATGAAAAAATTGCAAATAAAGTTTCAAACTGCCTGTTACATTCTGATTTTAATTTTAAAAATGTATATGTCACAATATATATATTTATATACTGTACATGAGGCTCCTATAACCAAAAGAAATGCAAAAAATTCACTGTTAATAACTCACTGTGGGGCGTGCACCCCATGTTGGGAACCATGGGCCTAATCTCTTACATTTAGTATACTAACCAGAAACTAGAATGCTTTTTAGACCTATTATAATTTTAAATAACATGGAAATCAATAGCGTTACCATATACAAAAGATAATTTAATTAAGAAAGATTAATTCCCAAAATATATCTTAAGTAAGAAACTAATTTTTTTACGGTTTAAAGAGTTTAACTTCATAAAATTTAATCAAAAATTCACAAATATTTGGATTTAAACTATTTTTTTTAGATTTGATTATAAAAAAATGAATCCGAGATTAAAGATCACGTATAAAACTTCATCTTATTAATGATCTCGAATGCATACTGTTGGTACTCGAAACAGGGTATTTCGTCGACAAAAAATGTAAACCCTATTATCGACACTGTTTTAATATTAAAAAAGGTGCTTCGGGCCAGATCTATTACAGATGGAATGGCCATAATGGTTCCTTATTCATGACACCCTGTAATTGGGCACACGATCAACATTCATTAATTTTGTATAATCAAATTGAAAATACCTGCGACTACTACTATCAACTATGATTTTGAAGTGTATAGATTATTATTTTTCATATATAAAAAAGTCAGAGATAAGATCATCACATAATAAAACATATTTTTTATATATCAATACATTACGCTTTTATTATTCTTACATTGTAAATATTTGAAAGAATTCGTGTTTTAAGTCATACTTTACCTATTAAAAACTTATAAACTATTCATTATAAAGCACAACAAGAATAGAGAGTGCTTAAGAAATTAATTACATTAAAAAATTATTTTTTATGTATTATGAGAGATGAAAAATTTATATTTTTAATGTGGATGATGGAAACGTTGTGAGACAGCCTAAAATAATTAAGATTGGACTATAAATTCTTTTTGTCTTTCTTTTAAACTGATAAAATCATTACAACAATTCAATTTATGATTGAATTGTTATAATAAACAGAAGGAATAATAGATAGATCATAAATGATGTAACAATCATATAACAATTAAAGTGAAGCAGACAGACAATAGTATTTATAGCGAATCACAATGACAAGAGATCGGCAATATATATATATATGCAGGGACTTTCAGAAAAAATGTGAGGTCCAGAACATCTAATATTTTTGAGGCTCTTCAGAAAAAAACAAAAAGACAAAATTGCGAAATATATAGTGATAAGTGCACAAGAAAATTGAAAACATTGATAGAGAACTTCAAATTTTGACAAACACTGAAGCTCGAACAGTATAAAAATATAAAAATGTATTTTTTCTAACATATTGAGTTATAAATTGAGGCTCTTAAAATCGTGAGGCTAGGCAGCCGCCTCTCTTGAGAGCCACTGTGTATATATATATATATAAAAAAAAAAACTATATAAATACATTCAGACAAATATAGAAACAATAAAAATTTTTCTTGCTTACGTTTATTAAAGTTCAAGCAGAAGTTTGTATGTTGAGTTTATGCCCAATATCTGATTTCAATTTTAAATTACAATAATTAATATTTTTGCTAATTACTTATTTTATAATAGCTAAAAATTTACTGAAGAGAATTTATAAAAACATAAATAATTATCAAAACAATTACTTTTTAATTGATTTACAGTCTTTATATCAAAACTTGAATGTTATACTAAATTACTTATTTTATAATAGCTAAAAATTTACTGAAGAGAATTTACAAAAGCATAAATAATTATCAAAACAATTACTTTTTAATTGATTTACAGTCTTAATATCAAAACTTGAATGTTATACTGTTATCCAGATTATTACGAAGAAATTATTTATCGATATTTATATTATATTTAAAAATATAAAATAAGGAAGCGTGGCAATATATTCAATATTTAAATTATTGAAAATATTAGAGAAATAATGTTTCGATTGTAGAATTAATTTTTAGGGCTTTCTTATTTGATTAAATGAATTGTGTGAATAAATTCACTATGAGAAAATGAAAAATTAATCATAAATCTTATCATTATACAGACTACGGGTATTAAATATAAGTGAGAGTAAATATAAAATAAAATCAAAATTTTTATAAAAAGTTTAAAAATTTCTTGACTTATAGAAGTCAATAAATATAATTATATATTTAGTAAACAAAATTTCTCTGTAAACATTAATATAAATTAGTTATTTTTCAAATTTTCTGTTCTAAGCAGCTTTATTGATCCAATCTTTGGAAATTATGACGATACAGAGACACAATAATCTTTACGATTAATCAATCCAGTTCTTGGTGCAATAATACTCAAAATAACAAATACTATTTACACAATCACTGAAAATAGCCATATCTAATAAAATAAGAAAGCTTAAAGATCATATTTTGAGAAGATAAAAATTAAACAATGCCGCTAGGCACATTTTCAGAATGAACCGTAATACGAATTAATTCATCAGAAGAAATCATAGTTTTATGTTATTTTATTCCCCTTTTTTTTAACTTTAGAATCCATTCAAATTGTGAAAAAATTAACTTTTTCTCCTATTTTATCAACGAATAAAATAGGAACAAAAGTTAAAGATGCTAATTATGTCATCTTAATTACAGTATTGGCATGAATACAAGCTACATTTCGATAAATAAAAATGTTCACTAAATTTAAATTTATCTGAATTAAACAGAAACATAAAAGATAATCATATATTTGCCTATTCAATAAATGTGATCGACTATAATGACTTATCTAGCACACACAGGATTATTTTACTCTTTGCTAATAATATGTACAGTATATTATGTTATGAGAATATTTCATAATTCAATAGATAAATGCCATTTTATTATTATAATTTCAGTATAAGATTTTGTTATATTATATTCAGTAGTAAACATAGCCATCAGTGATGTTATCTCTTAAATATTTTTTGTTATGCTCATATTTGTATATCGGTTAGGCTTACATAAAGTTTATATTTTTTAAAAAAAGAGCGATTATGCGATTATAGACTTCGATTTTATAATAGCAGAATTTTAAAAAAGTGCAACTATATTGGACAAATGCGACTTTAAATGTTATATTTACAATATTAACTAGAGAAATGTGAAAATATACAATATGTGTTTATACCTACTTCGCTGTCACATAAATTTGAACTGAATAATGTTTAAATACAATTATTTAATTTTTAAATAAAAGAAACATTCAAGTATCTATTATGCTGTATTTTTAAATTTAAATAAGCATAAAGCATTATTTCAGTTATATATGAAAGAAATATTTAAATTTTATAATTTTTATTAATATCGATGATTGCCATCCATTGCATATTATGTCGCCATTTTTCCGAAAACATATCTTGGTTTATACCCTGAAATATATGTATACTTCAGGGAAATTTATATATACATATACTATATATCATAACAATTAAATTAAAACAATTTTCGATAAAGATTTCGAAACAGTTATGATTTTCTTTTCAGAAAAATGATAAAATAAAATGTTTTTTAATATAACGCTAGTGAAATTATAAACTGTTTCCATTATAATATAAAGTTTAATTTTAATTTATCAAAATTTTTTATTAATAACAATAAATAAAATAGTAAAACGAAATCTTTAAAGTAAACATTTAGAATGAGAACTCGGCATTCACTCGTCGTTTGAATAAGCTGGCGCCATCTACTAACATTCTTAATAAGTTTAAAATTTTCTATTTTTTTGTATAACATTAGAAATTTTTAAAGATTATGAAATATATTATCACATTTTAAGCATAATTAATTAATAATTGGAATTCACGAGCAATTATTTACACATTATTTTAATTATGAAGTTAATAAAGCTTATAATTAATTTTTAAATCGTAATTTGATCTAAAAGTCAATAAAAATATTTATCTATAATTGATAATATTATCAATAT